>BMAC01001004.1:35061-57776 GCA_014905375.1 Phtheirospermum japonicum | reverse complement strand
CTAATATGGGGCTCGACCACTCGTTGCCAACCTTTATTTTTGGCACGGCTGTATTCGGATTAAGCGTATTCATATTTATATATATTGTTATATTTATATATTATTTACGGTTATAGTTTATGGTTCGTTATATTTCAGTTTTTCGTTAGAGTTGGTCGGAGTTTTAATCAAGTTTACGACATGTGTAGGACTTGCGCACGACAACCACGCTAATCCACCGATAGCTCAATCACCTAATTAAATAAGTGAGTAAAACTTTTAAAACTGGAGGTTTGAGAATTTTTCATTTAGGACATGATCATGTTTAGTACTTATTGCGTTCGGTGTTTTAATACGTTGTTTATGTATTCGTTGAAATTGCTAGGTGGTTATATTTTGTTGTATGCGTTGATGGAATTATGCTGGATATTAAGAGACTAGTGTCGTCTTATATGAACTGATTTATAGAGGTTTTGGTGATGAAATGATTTATAGGATTCGTATTTGACCTCTGTTGATTAGTTGATGTTTGTTGTCGAATAACTTGATTGCTGTCAGGTTTCGGACAGCTTGTTGACAAGCTGTTTTGACCAACTTAAACTGCCTTTTTGTTTTAAGTGTCTTCATGAAAGTTGTAGCTTGTTGTGTTAGCTTTCTTTCGCTGTAACAATCATATTTTTACCTATTGTTTAAGAAAGTTATAACTGTTTTAAAAATGCAGCACATGATGACAAAAAAAAATTCAAATGTCGAATAAATAAAACTTGATTTGCGATAACTTTGTGAAGTGGGTTTAAATTGTGGACATATGCTATTAACTATCCGTGTCTGTCAGTCACGAGTAGTTTGGGCAATTAATCGAGCAGGTTGCCTGTGGTTATTGCTCGACTACTCGTGGTACCTATTTTCATTATTCCTGATAGGGTCGGAGACGACGGTAGGATTTGGGTCGTAGATTGGGTATATTCGGGAATATGACGTACCTTGGGTTTGAACCCCAAAGTTAAAGGGACGTCAAGCCTACTGGGAGGGATAAGGTGATCGAGGCTTCGGCCGGGAGTGTCACCTTTCATTGTGAGCGGAACGTATGGGTCATGTTTGATCGACATGATTCTACATTTATGTGAGTTAATCTGGTTCGTAAACTAAGTGCTACGCGTGGGAGCCACCTCTAGAGTCCTTCGGGAGCTAAGTGCTACGCGCGGGAGCCACCTCTAGAGTTCCGCACCTAGACACTCACTATTTGGACTGACTTTTTGGGAACGAGACCGACTTTCCTATCTGTTCCATGTTAACTTTTATATTGTTTATTTCTTTTCAAAATTCACAAATTATTATGTATTGATAAAATCAATTACTAATTGAATGATGCATACACGAAAATTTTATATTTTAAAATAAAATTGCATTTTTTTTAATTCTGAACTCACTGAGCTCCTTTAGATCACGCTCTCTTTTGTCAAACCAAACTCTCCAGATGTCGACGATAGGGCGAGCGATCCCGTTTTTGGATTTCAGGGTGAAGGTTAAAATGTCGTCAAAAGTTCCTTAGCAACTTCTTGTCTTTTATGTCGTTGGTAGAAAATGTTGGTTTATATTTCAGGAGTTGTATATTGAATAAGTGCTCCAAGCTTTTTTACGTTTTGTCTTTGAGTCATCGTTAATAACTTTCCTCTGTATTTTAAACCTAACTTATTTATGTAAATTATGTGTGCTCTTGTGTTTGGTTAGTGTTCGATTTTTGGGTTGTGACATTTGTGGTATCAGAGCTTTGGTGTAAAAAGGTAAATACACCAAAGTGAAACCCGGGATAGGATTCTTCCGCCTGTGGACGATCGCGCTAGACTTTGACTTTTAAGATTTTTTAGACGACTATTATTGTAGTAAAGCGACATGAGTAACTGAATTTTCATTTTATGTACTTAAATATTTATTTAATTTGTTATTATTTTTTTTCCTAATCATTCCAGGCATATCATTATAAACCAGAAGATAATATAAAGTATTGTGTTAGCATGGACTCACCCGTACATACAAGATGCCGAGAGCATATCGCTTACCTTGATAGTTTAGTAAAACATTATCAGGAGTTGTATGATGGGTCACAAGTTTTATTTGTCAAGGAGCACGTTTACACCCTCGTTATGAACCTTACCCCATTCGTGAGGAGAATCATGAGGAAGACCAAGAACCACGACAAGATGTACCACCCCCTCCTGTAGGAGAACCTGATCTAAACACGCAAGTAATGCAGCAGTTACTGGAATTCTTACAACAACAAAGCGCACCAAACCCTCGACCTAGAGGTCCACTTTCGGAACCCCATGATCGAGTGCTAGAGAGGTTTCTTCGGTTTGATCCACCAGTTTTCTTGGGAGAACCAGACGATGTTAAAGCCGAAGAGTGGATTGAGAAAATGGAGAGCATTTTTGCAACTTTAAATTATACTGAAGAGAAAAAATTGACTCTGGTGGTGTTTCATATGGAAGCTGCTGCTCGCGATTGGTGGAGAACAATTGAAGGTATTTGGACAAGAGAAGGATGCGAAAGATCTTTGGAAAAATTTGTACAAGAATTTCGAGATCATTACATTCCCAAGGTAGTGAGAGAGGCTAAAAGAGATAATTTTTTGTCGTCTCAAGCAAGGAACTATGACAGTCGCACAATATGAAGCTAATTTTCATAGGCTGTCTAAGTATGCACCTGGATTAGTGCAGGATGAAGAAGATAAGTTACATAAGTTTACCAGAGGCTTGAGGCCTGAGTTACAGAAATAATTACTCGCGACTGATATCCGTACGTATAGTATTGCAGTCCAAGCTGCCGCAAGAATCGAAAGATGATTAAGTCGTTTGGAACCAGTAGCTCAACAAAGGTTTGGAAATCAAAGTACACCGGTAGGGGCACATTCTTATAAGAAACCACAACATTCCCAAAAACCTAAACCTCAAGGTTTTCTAAGAACATGGAAACAATCTGAAGCTTCGGTTTGCCCTCGTTGCAAAAGGTCAGGTCATTTCGAGAATAATTGCTGGTTGAAACAAAGAAAATGCCTTCGTTGTGGAAGTGATCACCATCAAATGAAAGACTGCAAGGCACCGATACGACCTGTTTTTAATCCAACAGAAAGGTCCACCGTAAGCAATAGGGGTAAGAATCGTCCTAAGATGCAAGGACGAGTGTTTGCGCTAGCAGGACAAGAGGCTCAGGAGACAACTGATGTGGTAGAAGGTACGCTTTGTATATCTAACCACCCTGCTAAAGTTTTATTAGATCCTGGTTCGACACATTCTTTCGTTGCACCACATTTTGCTTGTCGTTTGAATGCTTGTTTGAAGCAATTACCTTATGTTCTGGAGGTTGTTACTCCTATGGGAAGTAGTCATGTAGCTGACAGGGTATTTGAAAATTGCGAGGTGAATATTGAAACAAACTGTTTTCCTGCGGATTTAATCATGTTACCAATTTTAGATTATGATATATTTTTGGGAATGGATTGGTTATCCCGACATCATGCTCGCATGGATTGTCACACGAAAGAAGTGAAATTTTGTGTTCCTGGACAACCAGAAGTAATGTTGTCTGGCAAAGCTAGAGTTATCTTAGCCCCACTAATCTCGGTAGTCAAAGCAAGAAAATCATTATTTAGAGGGGCGAAAGGATACCTAGCTTATCTAATCAACAAACCGGAAGATAAAAAGGAGCTAATTGGGGTGCCGGTAGTGTCCGAATTTTCTGATGTTTTTCCTAAGGAGCTTACCTCATTACCTCCTAATAGAGAGATTGAGTTTACCATTGATATTCTAACAGGAACAACGCCCATTTCTAAAACTCCATATAGAATGTCTCCATTGGAATTGCAAGAATTGAAAGCCCAGTTGCGAAAATTACTGGAATTAGGATTCATTTGTCCTAGTACGTCTCCTTGGGGTGCCCCAGTGCTATTTGTGAAAAAGAAAGATGGAACTTTGCGATTTTGTGTGGATTACCGAGAGCTTAATAATGTCACTATAAAGAATAAATATCCTTTACCGCGAATTGATGAGCTTTTTGATCAATTACATGGGGCAAAGGTGTTTTCCAAATTGGATCTCCAACAAGGATATCACCAATTAAGAATTAAGGAGGATGATATTTATAAAGCGGCTTTTCAAACCCGTTATGGATACTATGAGTTTGTAGTCATGTCGTTTGGGTTAACTAATGCTCCGGCAGCATTCATGGACTTGATGCACTGAGTGTTTAGCCCGTATTTAGATCAATTCATAGTGATATTTTTTGATGACATTCTGGTGTATTCTAAATCAGCCGAGGAACATGAGTAACATTTGAGAATTGTGTTGGAGATGTTACAGAAACATAAGTTGTACGACAAGTTTAGCAAATGTGAATTTTGGCTAAACGAAGTGGCATTCTTAGGTCATATCATCTCAGGAGATGGAATCGCGGTAGATCCATCTAAAGTTCAGACTGTGTTAGATTGAAAAAGACCTGAAATAGTGACAGAGATAAGAAGTTTCCTTGGTCTTGCAGGTTACTACCGCAGGTTTATCAAAGATTTTTCTAAAGTCGCAGGACCATTATCAATGTTAACGCAAAAACAGGTAAAATTTGTGTGGGATAGCAAATGTGAATCCAACTTTCAAGAATTAAAGGAAAGGCTTACTACTGCGCCTATTTTGGCTCTGCCGAAAGGACTTGACAACTTTGTAGTATATAGTGATGCATCAAAAGAAGGATTAGGTGCAGTATTGATGCAAAATGGAAGAGTTATTGCTTATGCTTCTAGAAAACTTAAACCGTATGAGGTAAATTATCCCACGCATGACCTTGAGTTGGCAGCCATTGTGTTTGCTTTAAAGAAATGGCGAAACTATTTGTACGGAGCTCAGTTCATAGTGTTTACAGATCATAAAAGTCTTAAATACTAATTTTCTCAAAAAGAGTTGAATCTTAGACAGCGAAGATGGGTTAAATTACTTGAAGATTATAATTTTGATATTCAGTATCATCCCGGTAAAGCTAATGTTATTGACGATGCTCTAAGTCAAAAAGTACAACTCGCTCACTTAATGATTCGGGAATGGAATTCATTGCAAGAACTAAGTTGTTGGAACCCGAGGTGGTCAAAAACTCAATTCATATGTTTAGGATTATCGTTAAAGTTGGATTTATTAAAGGAAATCCGATCATCACAAGGGAGCGATGAAAAGTTTAAGACACTGAAGGAGAAGATTATGCAAGGTTCGAAATCGGATTTTTCTATGAACAAGGATGGGATCATAAGATTCAAAAATAGGATTTGTGTACCGAATGATGAAAGGTTAAAGAATAAGATTTTAGGAGAAGCTCATCACTCAAGGTATACAATTCACCCTGGAGCCACTAAGATGTATAAAGATCTAAAGAAGAATTTTTGGTGGGTTAACATGAAGAAACAAGTAGCTGAATTTGTGGCTAAATGTTTAACTTGTCAGCGTATAAAAGCTCAGCATCAACGACCTTCTGGATTACTTCAACCACTGGAAATCCCAGAATGGAAATGGGATAAAATCACTATGGACTTTGTCACTGATTTACCAAGAACTAGTTCTGGAGTTGATTCAATTTGGGTAGTCGTCGGTCGTTTGACTAAGTCAGCTCACTTTTTACCTATGAGAAAAACCGACAGTTTGCAAAAGCTTGCGCAAATGTACATAAAAGAAGTGGTTAGATTACATGAAATCCCAATGGATATCGTATTAGATAAAGACCCAAGATTCGTATCTCGATTTTGAAAAAGTTTACAAGAGGGACTTGGAACCAAGATAAGTTTTAGCACAGCGGCTCATCCTTAGACAGATGGACAATCTGAGAGAACGGTTCAAACACTAGAAGATATGTTAAGGGCTTGTGCTTTAGACTTTTCAGGAAATTGGGATTTACATCTTCCATTAGTAGAATTCGCCTACAACAATAGTTTTCAAGCAACTATCGGCATGGCACCGTATGAAGCTTTGTATGGTAGAAAGTGTAGATCTCCAATTTACTGGGAGATTGATGATAGGTGGACTCCAAAACAAAAAGAGAGTCTCAATTTGCAATTGCAAAAATAGATTTGGTTCAGGAAGCACTAGACAAGGTTCAACTTATAAAAGATAGAAACAGAACAGCGCAAAGTTGACAAAAGAGTTATGCTGATAACAGACGTAAGGACTTAGAATTTGAAGTGGGAGACATGGTATTTCTCCAATTATCACCAAGGAAAAGTCTGACTCAATATAAGAAAGGTGGTAAACTAAGTCTGTAGTTTTGTAGAAATGCAGTTTTTAAATATGATGTTATGTTTCGTGATAAGTGTCACCAGACTTAACATCAACTGAATCTCAGAAAGAAGCGGAAATAAAAGAAATAGAAATTAATATTCAGTTCATAAGCAATCGTGCTTATGAACCTGGGTATACAAAGCCATAAACTATATTACTTTTCAAACTGTTCAGATCCAAACACAAATTAACAAAAAGTAATATATGAAAATAACTTGTATCAAAAACTTGATACACAAAATACTCTTCGCTTCTTCGTTAGTAGAATGCCTCCGTTGGTATCGCAACGTAGTAATCCTTCTAATTATCCACCAAAGCTCAGAGTGTGTTGTTCTTGTTCTGCTTCAAGAAATCCTGTTTCACGTATGTCCCTCTTGCGTCTTGGATCACCTTCTTAAATCAAGACTCCTAGTCTTGTTAAACAAGTTAATTAAGTATTTTGGAAACTAAATAAAATCCTACACTCCAACTAAGAAAGAAATCTAGAGTCCTAAAATACTAAAGTCCTAAGAAAGGCAAACTACAAACAAGGAAATATTGTTGATAATAATATTCCCAACAATCTCCCCCTTTTGCCTTTCTGGACAAAACCACCATGACGCATCCAAAACTTTCAATACCAAATAAAAACTAAATAAACTCCCCCTAAGTATTAACTCCCCCTAAATAAGCAATAATTATACAGACAAAGAAAATAGTTGTTCCACAGACAATCAAACATTTAAGCATGCTAAGGAAAGCATACAAGGAACTAAACACCGCGAGCCTTCTTTGCCCTTCGGGATGACGAGGATGTTCCTTCACCAGCTGCTTTCCTTTTCCGAAGCCTCTTCGTCATTTTCTTCAAAAACCTGTTCCTGAAATGTATCCTCTTCCTTCGCTTCTCAGTGGCCAGGCCTGCCAACACAGTGGCAGCCTCTCCATCAGCATCATTAGTGCCTGAACCACCAACACCAGAAACACCTCCAACAGCAGCATCCACCACGTCATGGGCTCTATCTCCCCCTTTTTGTTCAGAAACCAAAAGGGCCTCACACAGCGAACCCCGCAACGCCAAAAGCTGAGCACGCTGACTATCTAGCTGAGCAATCTAGGTGTCGAGTAAAGCCACCTGAGCACGGACAACTGGTGCCAACAGTTGCACCATGTTGTCCCCGGTGACATGAGATGCAGAGGTATCACCACGGGCATCACTATCCTGAACAGGCGCAATCCAGGGCAAGTCAACAATGCGTGCCCCAGAGAGATGCTGGCTCTGCAAGGTGAACCACTCTGCCTCACCAGTGAGGGTATCACTCTCAGCAGGGGTGAACCCTTGACTCTCCAAGATGCTGTAAATTAAAGAGGGAAAGCATAGAGGTGAAGAAGATTTTGAGGAAGCAAACCTTGTGAACATGTCAAACACAAGCTGGCCAAAATCAAACTGTAGTCTGTTCCCAATTTTGTACAGGAACTGAGCCTGAGGTCTGGTCAACACCGTCGAGTTCTTCGAAGGAACCCAATTGAAAATCTCCAATTTATGAAGGATCGAGTACAGGGATGTCAACCGCGTGCTGGGTAATTGCTCACGCCAAGTGGTGAGCAGTCCACCCGACAGAAAAGCAATGACCTCATCCATATTGTCAGTATTGGAGTCCCCATGAAAGGCTTCAGTACCATACGCAACATTAATCAGGGCAGGGGTGAAGGCGTAAACCTGACCTCGTACAAACACTTTCCCATAATTGGCGGACGTATCCACAGTAACCGAGGGTAAAAGGTTTGCATAAAACTCCACAACAACATCCCGGACAAAAGGTATGGAAGTTGAAACAGCCGAATACAGGCCCCTGTGCTCAAGGAATGCAATCAAGTTTTGACGCTTGAATAATTCAACAGGGACCCTCCTTTCATCAATCATGCCACGGGATTTAAAAACCGAGAAAAGCTCCGCAGCCTGGGAAGACAAAAATTTTGCAGAAAAAGGAACAATATCCTCTATTTCCACTCCATCAGAAACAGGGGCTTCATCATCCTCAACAGGTAAAGGCTCTGTATCTAGAGGAGCAGAGTCATTCTCAGCACTGGGAAGAGAGTGGGAAGGAGAGACAGCAGCAGGGATTGGGGATGTTGCCTCTGGTGACACATCACCAGTCCCAACATCAGCCTGCTGGACATCATCAACAATCGCAGCCTTGAAACTCTTCCTCGCTTTCTTTTTGGCAGCTTTCACAGACTTCATCAGGTGCACAAGTGGAATTTTATCTGAATTATCTGGAGAACGTTCAAGTACAGCATCAGATATTGGAGAAGTCGGAGGAGTGAATATGACAGGGGGTTCTTGAACAACCGGTTTAGCCGAACTGGATACTTCACCAGTGAAGAAATCCACTATCTCATATGGATCACTTGAGTACTCAGTCGCCATGGAACCCGGTGAAACTTTAATAGAAACTGGAGGGTTCTTCTTCTCTTTAAGTGAAACTGTCTGCTTCAGACATCCACGACCCTTTGAGGGAGCTAAGGGAGCACTTGAGGTCGGTGGAGCAGATATGGTTATCGGAGGCACATACTCTTCATCATCGGAATCAGTGGCCGCAGTAACATCTTCAGCAAGATTCATATGCTCTAAGGGAACAAAACGACGTGGCCCTGCTCGGCTCTTGGGAACTGCCGGCGGAACAATCCCCGGAGGAATATTCCTTAATCGCCGTGACCGCTTCAAAGTGGG
Organism: Phtheirospermum japonicum; assembly: GCA_014905375.1. NCBI lineage: Eukaryota > Viridiplantae > Streptophyta > Magnoliopsida > Lamiales > Orobanchaceae > Phtheirospermum > Phtheirospermum japonicum. The sequence goes on along the minus strand of BMAC01001004.1, from coordinate 48,782 downwards.
GTCACCGGAACGTCCGAAAATCTCGGCAATAAGATGAAGGTCAGGAGGGTTGTCGACGTCAATCTCATTGCCCTGCTGACCGGGAATCACTTGGGTCAAAGGAGCGGCGTCAGACGGTGCAGAGACTGGAGCTATGGCAAGAGGGGTTGTCGGAATGGAACCACTGGGTTCTGAAACAATCGGTGACGGGTGTCGTGGAAAGGCAACACCTATCTCCTCGCGAATGTCCAGCCCTCCAAATCTGGGCATTGGTGGAACGGCCCGTTCGTCGGAGCAAGCAACTCCCGCCGGAAGATCAGGAACCCTAGAACCAGAGGGTGATTTTGACATCCTGCAAATCTCAACAAAAACACACGACAAAGAGCAGTAAAATCTAGAAATACTTTGAGGAATTTGAGTTTGAGAAGGAAATTGAAAGCTTAGGAGAGAAAATTGAAGTGGGCCAAAACGGTAAGAAAACCGGCTTAAAAAGAAAATAAAACTTACCGTTGGGGAGGAGAGAGAAACCAAAGAGAAAAAAGGAAAGAGAATAATTACAAAATCTACCCTCCAAAAAAAAATATCCCTAAAAAAAACACCTTCCAAATAACCGGCCCACTATCCCTTAGCTTAAGGCACTATACTTCAAACTCAACTGCACAAGAGGCCCACTAACACAATCTAAAAAGGCAACACTTAAAAACCGAAAGACAGCTAAGGAATGAACCATCACCATAAAAATACAAGGCACACGTATTATGAGAGAATAAGAGGAAGTCAGTCTCATATTACCTCCTCAGCACTGCCAATCATAGAGCTACTGGAACAGTCAAATACCCACATTCTCAACTAAAATCAAGAGATGTCAGAATAGGAATTGAATAAGAGAAACAGAACATACAACACTAAGACAAATTCAAAAAATATGAATGTCTTAATTTATGCCAAAAAATATGACCTAAAAAGGTAAAAGAAAAATACACACATATTTTCAGAGATTATGATCAGTGTTGTTTTTTATGACTGATGACATCAGACCTAACATTTAGAAAATGGTGAAGTCAATGAAAAACAAACCCCTTAACCCAAGTTAATGACAACGTCAAAATCGCTCAATAAGGTGAAATATAAAGATCAGATCTTTAGTCTAGATTATCTTCACCTTTTTAAGATTAGAAGAAAATTATTGCATCTTTAGCAATTGCTGATTACACCTTTTGTTTTTGGACCTGGGAGAAAACCCTGTTTCTGCGGGAGAGTTTCACAATCACCAAATAGAGGAGGTTTTGTCATCACTTTTATTACAACACATAATCTTATTTCTCTTTTAATTCAGTCTCAATGCATTCGTATGATGTATGAATAAAATAAAAACCATGCATGTAAATTATACAGATGTTATGACTGATGACAACAATGGATGTCATAACATCAAACCCAACACGAACTAGACTATGCACATACCGAGATCTCTTCTCAATCGAGAGAAGGTCTCTAAGTCTAATGCTTTTGTGAATATGTCTGCGAGCTGGTATTCTGTTCTTACATGTTCAAGACTTATTATCTTTCTCTCAACTAAGTCTCGGATGAAATGATACCTGATGTCAATGTGCTTTATACGAGAGTGCTGAACTGGATTTTTTGAGATGTCGATTGCACTCGTATTGTCACATAGTATGGTCAAAATATTTCTATGGAGACCGTAGTCTTCAGTCATCTGGTTCATCCAAAGGAACTGCGTACATGCACTTCCTGCCGCAATGTATTCGGCCTCGGCTGTGGACAAAGAAATACAGTTTTGTTTCTTGCTAATCCAAGAGACTAAATTACTCCCCAAAAAGAAACAACCCCTTGTAGTACTTTTCCTATCAACTACATCCCCAGCCCAATCTGAGTTCGTATACCCTACCAACTCAGTGCATGTTTCTTTAGTATACCACAACCCCAATTCACTTGTTCCTCCCACATATCGAATTATTCTTTTAACATCTTTCAGATGTGAGTCCTTAGGATTGGCCTGATACCTTGCACACAAGCACACAACATACATGATGTCGGGTCTGCTGGCAGTTAGATAAAGAAGACTACCAATCATACTTCTATAGAGGGTGTTGTGAACACCAGACCCAACATCATCTCTCGACATTTTCTTATCTTTACCCAGAGGCATTTTCTTAGGTTTCTCACCGTCTAAACCAAACTTTTTGACCAGATTATTTGCATATTTGGTCTGTGACAGAAAAATTCCATCATCAAGTTATTTAATTTGTAGTCCAAGAAAATACGAAAGATCACCTTGCATACTCATCTCAAAAGTGTCTGACATCTGAACCACGAAATCCTTCACCATCTGTTCGTTAGTTGAACCAAAGATAATATCATCCACATAAATTTGGACAATAAGAATGTGTTTATGGGATTTGAGAAGAAACAAGGTCTTGTCAACTTCACCTCATTTAAAATTTAAAAATAGTAGATATTGAGTTAGCCTCTCATACCAAGCTCTCGGAGCTTGCTTTAAACCATACAAGGCCTTTTTAAGTTTTAAAAAAATTTTGGTTTGTAGGGATCCACAAACCCTTTTGGTTGCTCAACATATACTTCCTCACTCAAAACACCATTCAAAAAGGCACTCTTAATGTCCATTTGATGTAGTGAAATTTTTAAATGACAAGCCACTGCAAGAAGTAATCTTACCGATTCTATACGTGCTACCGGTGCAAAAGTTTCGTCAAAGTCGACACCCTCAATTTGGGTGTATCCTTGCACTACTAACCTTGCTTTATTTCGAATGATGTTCCCGGCTTCATCCGTTTTATTCTTGAATATCCACTTAGTTCCAGTGACATGGGTATCCTTCGGGCGAGGGACAAGGTCCCACACATCATTCTTTGCGAATTGGTCAAGCTCCTCTTGCATTGCTTTAATCCAAAACTCACTCTTCAATGCATCCTCCATTCGTTTCGGTTCTGTTTCAGCAAGAAACAAGGTTTCTCGAATTTGAGAACAATTAGTGGACAAACAGACATACCTTACCATCTCCTTAAAGTCAATCTGTCTTTTCCTTGTACTCCTCTGATCAAGGTTACCAATTATCTGCCTGGTTGGATGATTCCTCTGGATTCTTGAAGGAATATATCTTTGATAAAGATCAATTTGATTTTCAGGGTCCTCATCTTCAGAATCTAAATCAGAATCAGGATTTACTGAAGAAGGAGCTGGGACTGGGGTCTGTTCTCCAGTTTGATTATTGTCAGTTTCTTCCTGAGGCAGTGTTGGGTTTGGTGACATGTCACTAGACCTGTCATCACCTGTAATAGCACCTTCTACACCTGCAACATCATCTAAACCATCCATAACAAACTGAGGTCTCTGATCATAAATTAGATCATCGTCCTCTGCAGGTTTTATTCCACTCACTGTATCATCAAATTTCACATTGACCGATTCCATCATGCAACGTGTTCTAAGATTAAAAACTCGATATGCATGACTGTTTTGAGAATAACCCATAAAAACACATTTGTCACTTTTAGAATCAAGTTTTGAGAGGTATCCTCTATCATTCAGGACAAAACAGACACACCCAAAAACATGAAAGTAGCTTAAGTTAGGTTTCTTGCCAAACAGTAGTTCATAGGGGGTGACATAAGAGCCCGGTCTAAATTATACTCTATTAATGGTGTGACATGCTGTGTTCATGGCTTCTGCCCAAAATCGTTTTGCTATACCATTTGAAATCAGCATGGTCCTAGTCATCTCCGCAAGGGATCTATTCTTGCGTTCGACTATACCATTTTGCCGTGGAGTAATAGAAGATGAAAACTCGTGTGTAATCCCCTTTTTAGAGCAAAGACTTGAAAATGATTCATTTTCGAATTCTTTTCCATGATCGGTTCTGATTCTTCCTATACTTACTCCAAAACGTACACACAATTTTTTAGCAAGTTTTTTAAATAAACCAAACGTTTCTGATTTTTATTTTAAAATTCGTTCCATGTATATCTAGAAAAATCATCAACGATAACTAAAACGTACCTTTTACCTCTGAGACTTTCTACCTCAAATGGTCCCATGAGGTCCATATGCATGAGTTCAAAGCAATTTGAAGTGGTAAGACTCTGGACGTATGGATGTGGTACCTTAACTTGCTTCCCTTTTTTACAAGCTTCACAGAAAGGGATGATTTTTGTGTTGAGTTTTGGTAGTTCGTTCACCGCATCTTTCTTAACAAGCCTTTCCAAAATTTTGTAGTTAACGTGTCCGAGCTTTTGTTGCCACACCTCGGCATCACTTAGCTGGGACAGCTTACAGAACACGTCTCCATTAATTTGATAGCAGTTGTCGGATGTTCTCTGGCCCGTTAGAATGCAGGTACTTCCTTCATCATACACCTCACATTTTTCTCGAGTAAATTTAACGTTGAAACCTCCATCACATAGCTGACTAATGCTTATCAAATTTGCAGTCAGCCCGTCAACGAGTAGCACATTTTCCAGTTTAGCAATCCCTGGAACATGTAGAGTTCCTTGACCAATAATCTGTCCATTTGCCCCTCCACCATACTTAACCTTTCCTCCCTTGAGTTTTACGGTGTTTGACAGGAGTTCTTCAGATCCAGTCATGTGTTTTGAGCATCCACTATCAAAGTACCATGCTCCTGGTACATGAGATTTAAGAGAAGTATAGATCATATTGCTCCTGACCTCGCCCTTTCTTACCCAGGCTTGTCTGAACTTGGTGTTGCCTTTGGTGACGGAAACTCCATTCTTATCATGAGTCCCAACACCATGGCTGATCCTTTGAAATTTACTTTTCTTGCCTATTCTTTTCCAACAAAAAGGACGAATGTGGCCATGATCTCCGAAATGGTGGCAGACAAACTGCCTTCTTCTCTTCTTATGGCGCTTGACAGATTCGTGGTTGTGACTGACTTGAGACGATTGTTGCTCCGGTTTGTAACCAATTCCGTACCTCGAATTTTTTGGGTATGACATTTCCAGAATTTCATCCAGTTTCGCCTTTCCCTTATTGAGGTTGGAGATAGTATCTTGAACCTTTTTTAGTTCAGCCTTTACTCGTTCTAACTCTGAATCTTTTCTTGTAAGAGATGTCTCCAAACGAGTAATAATCTTCACTTGATCATCAACTTCAAGTGTTAGTTTTTCAACTTTGATCATTAGGGCTTTCACTTTTAAAACTTGATTTCCCCACTTGGAAAATAGTTCATCATATTCCACGCACAATTTTCTGTATTCATCTCGAGTATTTTCAACCTCAAAATTCAGACACAGGGTGTTGGAATTGATGTTGCGAACTCGAAAGTCATCATCCCAGGCAACATGAGCAAAAAGAGCAGGTACTGTCAGAATCACTTTCATCTTCATCAAACTCCTTTGAAATGAGACTCTTCTTCCTTAATGTGTTTTCACATTCATTTTTGTAATGTCCCCATCCTTTGCACTCATGGCATTAGATTTCGCTGAGTTGCTTGGAAGAAGATCCAGTCTTTGAATCAGAGGAGGAGGGATGGAAGTGGGATAACTTTCTTCCAGAAGACCTTGGAGGTGGTGTGTCCATCACGGAACTCGATCCTTTTCCTCCAATGTTGTTCCTTTTCTTCAAGTAGCGATTAAATTTTTGAGTAAGGAGTGACACGTCTTCTTCTCCAAGTGTGGTTCTTTCAAATTTGTCAAAGAGCTCTCTCCAGTTAGTATCTTCATCTTCATCTTTTGAGTCAATATCGGAAGTAAGAGCAACATTCTTCTCCTTGGAATGAAAATCCATGTGCTCCATCTCATACGTTTTGAGTGCACCGACTAAGTCATCATACACTAGTCTGTCAGTATCTTTGGATTCCTCAATTGCAATCACTTTCATACTGAACTTCTTTGATATGGATCTGAGAAGTTTTCCAACAAGACGTGCATTTGACATGGGCTCGCCAAGGTTTCCAATCTCACTTGCTATGTCGGATAGTCTCATCGCATACTCCACAACCGGTTCTTTATCATCCATTCTCATGGTCTCGAACGTTGTGGTGAGCATTCTTAGGCGAGATATCTTCACACTAGTAGTTCCTTCGCATACCCTTTGAAGGGCATCCCATGCTTCTTTCGCAAACTCGCAGTTCTTGATCACTTTGTAATAGTTAGCATCAACATAGCTGCACAAAGTATTAATGATTTTAGAGTTCCAGTTTGAGATGGCTACTTCATTGTCAGTCCAAACTTCTTCTCTTTTGAACACGGAATCACCGTCGCCATCAGCAGCAACACGAGGTTTCTCCCATCCAACAAGAATGGTTCTCCACGCTAGTTCGTCAATGTTTTTGATATGCCATCGCATCCTCTGTTTACAGAGGGAGTAATTCTAGCCATTTAGAATTGGTGGTCTCGGATTACCTTGAGCATCCATTCATACAAATCTACAAACCAAGGATCGAAATACTTAAGGTTAAGTATCCTGCTCTGGTGCCAATTGTAGTTTTGTAGAAATGCAGTTTTTAGATAAGATATTATGTTTCGTGATAAGTGTCACCAGACTTAATATCAACTGAATCTCAGAAAGCAGCGGAAATAAAAGAAACATAAATCAATATTCAGTTCATAAGCAATCATGCTTATGAACCTGGGTATACAAACCCATAAACTATATTACTTTTCAAACTGTTCAGATCCAAACACAAATTAACAAAAAGTAATATATGAAAATCACTTGTATCAAAAACTTGATACGCAAAATACTCTTCGCTTCTTCGTTAGTAGAATTCCTCCGTTGGTTACGCAACGTAGTAATCCTTCTAATTATCCACCAAAGCTCAGAGTGTGTTGTTCTTGTTCTGCTTCAAGAAATCCTGTTTCACGTATGTCCCTCTTGCGTCTTGGATCACCTTCTTAAATCAAGATTCCTAGTATTGTTAAACAAGTTAATTAAGTATTTTAGAAACTAAATAAAATCCTAAACTCCAACTAAGAAAGAAATGTAGAGTCCTAAAATACTAAAGTCCTAAGAAAGGCAAACTACAATCAAGGAAATATTGTTGAAAATAATATTCCCAACAAAGTCCTCGATATATGGGTCCCTATCGAGTGATTGAAAGAATTGGTAATCTAGCTTATCGTTTGGAACCTCCTAGTCCATTATCAAGAATTCACGATGTGTTTCACGTTTCTCGTCTTAAGAAGTATAATCCTGACCCCGACCATATCATTAAGGACGATATTCCCGTGATTCGAGAGGATCTCACCTATACCGAATCACCCTTACAGATTATTGATTACCAAGTAAAGAAGTTACGCGGCAGGAACATACCTTTAGTTAAAGTATTGTGGAAGAAACATAATAGACCTGAAGAAGCCACGTGGGAATCGAGGGACGATATGTTTCAAACTTATCCAGAGTTATTTCGAGAGGGAATTTGGGGACCAAATTCCTTAAAGGAGGGGTGTATGTAAGACCCCATAATAGTATAACAAGCTTATTAAGGTAAATTGAATTTTAGTGTATAATAAATTTAATTTAATAATTTATCTAATTGACTTATATGTGATTTGTATTAATTATTATAACAATTAGGTGTTTTATATATATTTATATAGGGTACTTGGGTTATTTATTATTTCTTTTTCTTGGATCAAGCCATGAATCATCACTCAATTCAATTTAATTAGTTTTAGCCCATTTGATTTAATTTTTTTCAGCCCAACTTGCCTCTAAGCCCAGCCCCTTTACTCCTTAGTATAAATAGAATTTTTGTTCACAATATTTAACATTAAAATCATTTGGTAAGTTTTTATGTTCAGCCTTCAAAATTTCTTTCGAGAGCTTTTAGTTTCTTTTCTTATCTTCTCTTTTCTGACCACCGGCCGCCGCCGCCGGCACCACCGGCCGCCGCCGTGTCGGTCGCCGGAAATGAAATTTTCCGGCCAAAATTTATTTTTTTCCCTCTTTTCTTTTATACTATTGCATGTTGTATTAAAATATTTTTTTAATGAAAAATATGTGTATATACGTATTTTATTTTATTTTTCCTTGATTGAAAGTTCACCGACGGTCGCAAGCCGTTCAAGCCACTTTCGAGGATAGCCCAAAGGGCTGAGGTTGGGGCTTTGGTTGGTGAATTTTCGGGTCTAACCTAGGGTTCTTGGTAATATTTTTTTAATTTTTTCTTGAAAAATCGGCTCCGAACTTCGTAGTTACCGAAAAACTTAAGCCGAGRACAACCATCAAGTGGTCGAGGCATAAACGGGGCTTAAAACGGGGCTGGAATTTAAATAAAAAAATTATTATTTGGAGTCAAGTTAATTTTTAATCATAGTTTTAATTAAATAAACTTCAATTCTAGCCGATCGTCGATACTAATATGGGGCTCGACCACTCGTTGCCAACCTTTATTTTTGGCACGGCTGTATTCGGATTAAGCGTATTCATATTTATATATATTGTTATATTTATATATTATTTACGGTTATAGTTTATGGTTCGTTAATATGTTTCGGTTTTTCGTTAGAGTTGGTCGGAGTTTTAATCAAGTTTCCGACATGTGTAGGACTTGCGCACGACAACCACGCTAATCCGCCGATAGCTCAATCACCTAATTAAATAAGTGAGTAAAACTTTTAAAATGGGAGGTTTGAGAATTTTTCATTTAGGGCATGATCATGTTTAGTACTTATTGCGTTCGGTGTTTTAATACGTTGTTTATGTGTTCGTTGAAATTGCTAGGTGGTTATATTTTGTTGTATGCATTGATGGAATTATGGTGGATATTAAGAGACTTATGTCGTCTTATATGAACTGATTTTTAGAGGTTTTGGTGATGAAATGATTTATAGGATTCGTATTTGACCTCTGTTAATTAGTTGATGTTTGCTGTCGAATAACTTGGTTGCTATCAGGTTTCGGACAGCTTGTTGATAAGCTGTTTTGACCAACGTAAACTGCCATTTTGTGTTAAGTGTCTTCATAAAAGTTTTAGATGTTTGTCTTATGTTTAAATAGCCGCTGGAATCAATCAATTATCTAATTTCTAATAGGAGTTACGTTTAAAATACAAAATCTGCGCATTGATAAATTTCTGTCCAATTTCTGCAGCCTTGTTCCACGGTTTTACACTGTTTTCACCCTCGTAACCTATTTTTTAGTTTTTAGTATCTTCATGAAAGTTGTAGCTTGTTGTGTTAGCTTTCTTTTTCCGTAACAATCATATTTTTACCTACTATTTTAAGAAAGTTATGACTATTTTAAAAACGCAGCACATAATGACAAAAAAAAATTCAAATGTCAAATAAATAAAACTTGATCTGCGACAACTTTGTGAAGTTGGTTTAAATTGTGGACATATGATATTAAATATCCGTGTAGTTTGGGCACTTAATCGAGCAGGTTGCCTKTGGTTATTGTTCGACTACTCGTGGTACATATTCTCATTATTCCTGGTCGGGTTGGAGATGACAGCAGGATTTGGATCGTAGATTAGGTGTATTCCACAATATGACGTACCCTGTGTTTGAATCCCATAGCTAAAGGGACGTCGAGCCTACTGGGAGGGATAAGGTGATTGAGACTTCGGCCGGGAGTGTCACTTTTCATGGTGAGCGGAAACGTATGGGTCATGTTTGATCGACATGATTCTACGTTTATGTGAGTTAATCTGGTTCGAAAGCTAAGTGCTACGCGTGGGAGCCACCTCTAGAGTCCTTCGGGAGCTAAGTGCTACGCGTGGGAGCCACCTCTAGAGTTCCGCACACAGACACTCACTATTTGGACTGACTTTTTGGGAACGAGACAGACTTTCCTGTCTGTTCCACTGTTAACTTTTATATTGTTTATTTCTTTTCAAAATTCACAAATTGTTATGTATTGATAAAATCAATTACTAATTGAATGATGCATACACGAAAATTTTATATTTTAAAATAAAATTACATTTTTTTTATTTAATTCTGAACTCACTAACTCCTTTAGCTCACGCTCTCTTTTGTCAAACCAAGCTCTCCAGACGATAGGGCGAGCGATCCCGTTTTTGGATTTCAGGGTGAAGGTTAAAATGTCGTCAAAAGTTCCTTAGCAACTTCTTGTCTTTTATGTCGTTGTTAGAAAATGTTTGTTTATATTTCAGGAGTTGTACATTGAATAAGTGCTCCAAGCTTTGTACGTTTTGTCTTTGAGTCATCGTTTTGTCTTTAGCTCACGCTCTCTGTACTTTCCTCTGTATGTAAATTATGTTTGCTCTTGTGTTTGGTTAGTGTTCGGTTTTTGGGTTGTGACAGATTAGTGATGTAACTTCTCATATTATAGCAAAACCTACCGTGTATGTTTCGCTTTAATAATAAATATCTCGGTGCTTCATTTGCTTATGTGTCATATGAGCCTAATATATACCTAATTTAATAATTTCCTTTTACTATATCTTGCGTAATTTAATATTTTCCTTTTATTATATTTAGCCTAACTTAATAGTTTTCTTTTATTATATTTTGTCTAATTCAATAATTTTTTTTATACTCCTAATATATAAAAATATAAATAAGTCATATATAATTAGTAGAAAAATATCTAGATTAATTATTTTAATTAAAAGACAAATTATATATGAAATAATTTTAATTACAAAAAAATTTATATATGAAATAATTAACAAAATAATAAAAGTTAAAATAATTTAATTTTGAAATTTTAAATATTCTGTATAGGTAAATTATGATATATTTTCAATAATTGGAGTATGTAACTAAATATTAGTAATGAACTCAATTTAGATATTGGAAAATAAAATTATATAATAATAATTAATTAATATTTATTAGACAATGACACAATGCGGGAAAGCTTGAGAGTATGACACCTTTTGAATTTTTCAAAGTATGTAACTATAATTACTAACAAGATTAATTTAAACATAAAAAAATATAAAATGAGGTAATAATAATTAATTAATATAGATTAGAGACGGGTTGAAAATATGATATCTTTTGAATTTTTATAAGTATGCAAGTATAATTATTAATGAATTTAATTTGAACATTAAAATATAATATTAATCAATAATTATAATAATTAATAAATTGAACAAGGCACGGGTTGAGATACACATACTTTTAATTTTTTATTTTAAATTTAAAATTTTATAATTTTCACAAATATTTTTATATTTAGTTTTTTATAAATCCTGGGTAATACATGGGTGTTAAACTAGTATAAAAATATATACATAAGAAATAAACATATACAGTAATATAAAGTGCATAAAAATAATTTATAAACCATGAATTAGTACACAATTTCTCATAAATCACAAATACTCTTGAATTTCTTGAAAGGAAGTGATGATGAATGTATAATAATGTTCGAATATGTTATATCAATCGAAGAGGTTATTTGTTTAGTACTTACTATATTTTTGGCAAGAACTTACTCGCTTTTTGGTTTTTGGTTTATATTCTAATCAAAACAGTTTATTAATAATCTTAATATTTTAAACTATATGTAATATATAAAAGGAAAAAAGTTTTATTTTATCTCTCAATTTATTTCTATTTTTTTGCCTTTACTTTCTATATATATACCTCCTAAAATACACGATTTTGACAAATTGCCTCATATTGTCAGTTCTTAAGCGAAAAAATAGACGAAAAAGTTGTGTGCACGATGAAAAGTTAGTTTTTGAATTTCAAAAAGGTTATCGTCGTTGGTTTTTGGTTGAAATGTTGTGTGGTGAGTCAAATAAATGAGAGAATTCCAACGGTAACAACGTTGATTAGAACAGAGAACTGTAAGTTCATGAATGTATGTATAGCACAGTAATTAGGGATATGAATTTTGGTTGAAATTTTGTGTGGTGACTCAAAAAAAATAGAGGAATCCAACAGAATCGACGACAACTAGAATAGAGAACCAGAAAAAGCTTCACCTGAGCAAGCTTCCAGTTTGTGAGTCTCTTGAAAAACTGAAAGATCTCTACAGTAAATCTACTCTAGGTGCTACATTTCAACCGTCGCTAGTTCCATTGGATTCCTCTAATTTTTTTGAGACAACATGCAAAATTTTAACCTAAAATCTCTACAAAACTCTAACCCTAATTACTTTTTCGTACATTTATTCACCAACTTTCGTTGCTCCATTCTGATCAATGTTGGTTTTGTTGGATCTCTCTCTTTTTTTGTGTCACTATACAAAATTTCAACCTAAACCGACTTCGATAACTCTTCTAAAATACCAAAACTATCTTTTCCGTCGTGCACACAATTTTTTTGGCCACTTATTGCCCATAGAACTTACACTGTGAGACAGTTTTCTAAAATTGTGTATGTAGGAGGTATTTTTAAAAAAATATATTTTAGGGGGTAGAGGAAAAAAAAAAAAAGCACAATAGGAAGGGAGGCAAATTAAATTTTCCCTATATAAAACTTAATTAGAATTTAAAATTTTAGTTTTCTTATAATACATTATTCATAAAGGAGAAAATAAGTTCAAGTATTAGAGACAGTTAAGCTTACAATCATCTGAGTTCCATTTTTCAGTTTCTCCAAACAAATATCTGGAAAAAAGATTGAAATCTGAATGTGCTTAAGTGATGCAATTGAAAGATATTCAACCTGTTAGGTCAATTGTAAGAACGTCCACTATTTATCCTTATGTCATTGGTTTGAGTCACCTAGAGGGTGGATTGGGGAGGATATTACAAGATATTCCACACTATTTAATGTTGTCTTGAATTTTCCTTTGAAACTTATTTATGTTAGTTTTTCTCTCACATTCTTTCATTCAATTAATTGAATTACTTTATTTTTATTTTTGTTTTCCACACATTATACATAAAGATTGATCGACCATCATCTTCACTTTTCCTTACTTCAAAAAATTTAGTCTAAAACATATATTTGATGTGAAAGATGCAGGCAACCTGGAGCGCGTGGATGATAATCACTACAAGCCAAACAACCTTAACCTGCATGTTGATGTGGAAAGAAGGAGTTGTACATCAAGACAAAAGGAAGACAACGGGCAAAATGAAGGTAGTGGCGATTGTGATGACACTTGTCCCTAGATGAACGGCTGGATGATCACTTGACAGCTACCATGCAGCAGCAAACCCTAGCTATAGGTTTATATAAGGAAGGTGTTGTATGTTGCTTTCATTCATTAAAATATGGTATGCTCAAAACCAGATAATAATTAATGGCTTCTCGATTTATGATGAAGCTTTATTTTTCCAGCTTTAGCTTTGGCTTTAATGCACATTTTGGCTTTTCTTTTCATGGTACCAAAGCCATGTGATCTTGTCTCCACATATAAATCTGATATTTTTTCTTTGAATCTTCATTATGTTTGAAACAGCCACCTCAAACACACAACACACCAATACATCAAACCAGAGTCCCCTTATTCAACTAAACAGTCAGCTCATCACTACAAAAATATCCGGCAGTCCTGGCGGATTTACTGGCGGCCAAAAAGCCGCCAGCATTTCTGGCGGCCTTCCTGGCGGCCGACTTTGCTGGCGGATATGCTGACGGCTTTGGCCGTCAGCATTATAGGCCTGGAGCATACGAGTCATATCCCGTTTAAAAAAAAAGGAAGCAGGGGGAGAGTATGAATCATTATAGTTGGGGTTATGGAAATTGGAAGTTGGGGCATAAGAATCAAAACAAGGATCAAATTGATGATTCGGAGGTTCGGATTGAGTGGAGTAGAATGCCCCCATAAATCGATCGTGAACTTCCTCCTAAGTGAGCAAT
>BMAC01001004.1:15932-27184 GCA_014905375.1 Phtheirospermum japonicum | reverse complement strand
CTGGGGCTTGAACCGGAGTGGTCGGGCTGTGGACGGCGGTGGCTAGGTAGAAGGGGGACGCAATTTTGGCCGCTCAATTTCTCTTCTCTCTGGACAGACTGACGCGGGGGGAAGGGGGACGCAATTTTTAGGTTAAATTCCTGACGGCCTATGGCCCATCAGGACTAGCGGGCCTTTATTTTTTTTTTTTATTAAAAATAGTATCCTGACGGCCATGACCGTCAGGAGTAGCGAAATTATTTTTTTTTAATTAAAAATTATATCTTGGCGGCCTCGACCGTCAGGATCCTGACGGCCAAACCCGTCAGCGACGCCAATTTTATATACTGACGGGTATGGCCGTCAGTATAATTAAGCGGGATAAACTCCCGCTTTTTCCCTGGCGGGTTACCGGCCCCGACTCTAATTCTTTCTATCCGAGCTACGACTCTTATACTCCCCCCGACTCAATTACCTACTACCCGAGCTATGAAGAGTATACCCCAACTCCTCCTCCCAACCACAACCATCAAATCTACTATCATCCCGATGTCCCACTCGATAATGATCCTTACTCGATTATCCTTGATGAGGTGAAGCGGTCTACTTTTAACGAGCTGACGATTCTTGATGTGGTGGAGCCTACATTGGATGTTGGTAATTCGAGCTTGAACGCTTGTTTGCGAGAGGTGTGTAAGGAGGTTAAGATTGGTGATTCGGTTGAATGCATCACCCCTCTTGTGCTTTTCGATGAAGTTTTGGACAAGAGTGTAGAGGTGTTGCCGTTGGAGGTCCCGGAGAATGTTGGAGATTCGATGCCAATTTTGGAGGAGGGTCAATTTATTGATCCGCATTTCGTTCCGCCCGATGCATTGTTGAAATTTAATTTTGAGGTGGTGAAAGAGATAGTCAAGAACGAGTCCGATCGCCCTCTCCTAAGCCCGACTATGGCTTTACATGCTTTTGAAAGCGTTGAGGTGGTGATCGGGGAAATGAAGGAGCTTGGATAGGTTGATGGTTATTCCGTTTGTTTGACGGATTCCCTAGTTATTCCGGTGATCGAGCATCGCTCCATGCTCCGATTGACTTTTGATATCTTCATGGTGATCGACTACTCACGTTTTCGACCTCCAAATCTAGTTGAAGTTTCACTTCTCTTATCATAGAGGTATTGGTAGTATGATGTATTGGTTTTTCACTATAATATATTGACTTTTGTAATATAATGTATTAATATAAAATTTTGACCTGACGGATGAATCGTTATTTCGACATGACAAGAGTGTTGCCCCAAAATTAAATGTATTTGGAATCTTATATGCTAAGTTCGTGATTCTTAGAAATAATATTACTATTTAATTTAGTTTTATTGTTCATTTTTTATCTGTTTAAATGTCAAGAAGATATTGTTACTTAACTTTATTAACTTGATATTGAGTGTGTCAAACACATTTTGAAAATTGAATTATCAGTGTAATTAATATATATTTACAATCGATATGATTTTAGTCGTATAAAATAATTTTCAACCATTTCGATATCTTTTGCTATATAATTCATATGTTCCATATTGATAATTATACGATTAATTTTACACAAATTAAGAAATTAGTAATTTAGTTATTGTTTTACAATAATAGTTAAGATATTGATTTACATATTGTTTTACAATGATTCTCTTCTCCAATTTATTAATGTCAATTAACAATTCAAGAAGTTGATGTTAAAATTAGTGTATTTGTTATTAAAATAATAAAAAATTATATTGTTATCATTAATACTCCATTCACCAAGAGATGAATTGATATTTCAAAATATATTATTTTATTATTTTACTTTTATTGTAATTATATATTATTAATATAAATAAAAATAAATATATTTATATTTCGTACCTTGATCAACTATTTTCTCAATTAATTTAATTATTTATAATAATTTATACTTCATTCGATTCACAACTCTCTCTATTGTTATAAAAAAAAAATATATATATATATATATATATATATATATATATATATATACACGTTCACATTATTTGTTGCTTCCTATTTTCAAGATAATAGTTCGTGCATATTTATCCAATATTATGTTTTAAACAAATCTATATAAGTTAATTATCTATTGACCGGTCTAGTATATATCGATAACCTTGGGAACAAACACGCAGATGTCTTTCTCTGAAGGAGATGCAAAGTTTGGTCTCATTCCCCCTCGAAGAAATAAATACGTTGATTAGTGTGCCATGACTTTAAACTTTGCAGAATAGAAGGGCCCCATATTAACTGTCCTTTTCCCCAACAATTAATAACTTTGCCATTTTCTATACCTGAGAGCTAACATAGGTAAGTCCGAAGAATTATTCATTTTTATGTCATTTGCTCAGTTATCCCTACTAAATTGCTCATGAATTCAACTCATTTCTAAGTTCCCTTCAACTAGTCCTAAATTCTCTAATATTTAAAAAAAAAAAAAAAAAAAACTCTCTTTCTTTCTTTCTCTCTTTCTTTTTATTTAAGGCTTTAAGAAAAACCCAATGTATCGTACGATTGTGCCTTGGAATAACGATAAACTTCGACTCTATTCATCATGAGGTTGCGCTACAGGTTTGTTTCTCGATTTATTTTCGTTGTTAGTATTATTATTTTTTGGATCATTGATGTTCGTTGCCTGCTTCTAGGAAAAAAACAAACATTGTTTAATTTTGCTTGATAAACATTAATTCCATGTATAATATTGATTGAAGATGAAATAGCTTAAGCAGTTGCAGGAGTGCACTTAAATCCATCTCAACTAGAATTAAATTTATGTGATTTACTCGCTGGTGTTTATGTTATGCATTAGACTTTGAAATCTAAATATTCTTACGTCCAAAATTCAGAATTAGTCAACTAACTTTGGGCAGTTGGGGATTTTAGTCCACCAAATACATGAGTGACGATTTTAGTCCACTAATTTAAAAGAAATCGCACATTTAGTCCATTTCTGACCAAAAATTTGAATTTTGGCCGGAAATTGGATTTTGACCCGATTTTTTGGGGATTTTGACCGGCCAACATGGGACGGGTGGCGATTGTAGTCCACTAATTTAAAAGATCATTAGGTCCATTTCTGACCTGAAATTCGAAATTTTGCCCGTAAATTGGATTTTGACCCGATTTTTGGGGATTTTGACCGGCCAACATGCCGCATATGTGTTGACTTAATTTTCATTTTAATTATAAAAATTAATAATACCACGTGGGTATTTATTAAAACAAAAATAATAAAATAAAGTAAAAAAAACGAAGGAATCCGCTCGTGAGTGCTCAGACCGGAAATCTCAACTTAACCGGCTTCTTCTAGGGATAAGAAACTTTGCGGTTCGATTTTTTTCTCACCGCCGTCGCTGCCGGATTTTACCGCGAGATTTCTTTCTCCGGCCGGCTGAGATGCTAATCCGATTCTTATTCGCAAAAATGTGAGGTTTGACGACGGATATTAACTGATAGCTTTCAGCGTGAGGTTTGATTGCGTTCATACCTTTTTTTTTTTAATTTGTTTTTTCTGAATTCGAATGATTAGCAGGTTTATCTCTGGGTTCGTGTGTGTGTGGTTCAAAATTGAAATGCCAACTTTAGCTTAAAAAGTATAGAGATGATGTCTTCCAAGTCTTCTTCGTTTTTTTTTTTACTTTATTTTATTATTTTTTTTTAATAAATACCCACGTGGCATTATTAACTTTTATAATTAAAATGAAGATTAAGTCAGCACATATGTGGCATGTTGGCCGGTCAAAATCCCCAAAAATCGGGTCAAAATTCAATTTTCGGGCAAAGTTCGAAATTTCAGGTCAGAAATGGACATTACATTCTTTTAAATTAGTGGACTACAATCGCCACCCGTCCCATGTTGGCCGGTCCAAAATCCCCAAAAATCGGGTCAAAATTCAATTTCCTGCCAAAATTCAAATTTTTAGTCAAAATGGACTAAATGTGCGATTTCTTTTAAATTAGTGGACTAAAATCGCCACACATGTATTTGGTGGACTAAAATCCCCAACTGCCCATAGTTAATGGACTAATTATGCATTTTGGCCATATTCTTACCTGCAGTGAAAAATAATTTGGCTTTCATCAAGATTTTGATTCTGTAATTTACGTGTAGAAGTTATTCATTTTACCAATAAAAATAATTCGCTAAACAATCAAATTCTCTCATATTTGTTGTGAGACTATCAATGCGTATAATTTGGCTTTCATCAAGATTTTGATTCTGTAATTTACGTGTAGAAGTTATTCATTTACCAATAAAAATAATTCGCTAAACATCAAATTCACTCATATTTGTTGTGAGACTATCAATGCGTAAACAAATAAAATGTTCTCTTTCAAAAGAAAATGGGTAAATTACTATGATAAGTGGTGAAGATTTCTCATTGGTTGCATTAGATAATGCCTTTTCTCTAGATGTTTTAAAGAGTCCATGATAGTTAGAAGTTATACTTAGAATATATGTACTCTTGAATCTCCCTTTGTTTATGGGGCTTGGTTTTCGTTGATCCTACAAAAACAAAAGTGACCCTATTATCCGATTAAATATCTGGAATAGTAAGTTTATTAACGTTTTAGAATTAATATAGGAGCAGCAGTTGCACAAAAATATTCATTTTTCAATCTACACCAACGTGAGAAGAAGATTGCTTGGTAATTTGATCATTAAAACAAAAATAATAGTTCAAAAAAACATATAGATAAATTAATGAATCAAAATAATAATGGAAGCTATGCTAAATAATAAAGGCTTAATTACAAGCTGGTTTAAATTACAAGTTTTTTTTATTATTGATTGCAAAATGTGTAGCTTGGAGGAGACTTTCCCACCATGTACAAAAACACAATTTGTGCAAACTAACATCCCTATTCAGGCTAACTAGTTTTTTCTACTTAAGTTATCATTTTAATTTTTTTCATTTATAATTTTAACGTTAAAAAAAAATTAAGTATTGGGAATAGCTCTTACAGTTTATGGCAGAGAAGAAAACATGAAATTTGCAATTAAATTAAATAGAGTAAAAATGCTCAATTGAGACAATGCTCAATTGAGACTTCGATTATGGTACATCAAATCGAATTTGAAATAGCAACACCACAGTCACCACCATTTTTCAACCTCCACCTCAATACCACCGTCTTGAAACTGACATGTTTAAACTATAATTACACCCATTACACGGTTAAATTGTTCTTGAAGAACGCCCTTGACAACCTCTGCTGGGCACCTCCCTTCTCGGTGCTTCAACTCTGACCTGGCACAACACAAAAAATTTTATCAGTGGCCTCAATATACAAAACAAAAAATTAGAAATATCAAAAAGCAATATTCCTAGCAGAAGGAGGACGAGGAAATGGTTTAAGAGTCCAAAATGAGGATGAGAAGAGGTGGCCATCGAGGTGAGGTGAGTCGCATATAAGATGATGGCAAGTTACTAAGTGTTTCTACCTCTCTACAAAGTCATGAAAATTTTGGAGCGGAAGTGGCTTAGGACATTAAATCAAATACTTAATGTGCTATTCAAAAAGCGGAAAAATCAAGGAGAACTAGTGTTTGAAGCATTCAATCAAACACTTGGTGTTTTTGTTTAAAATCGGTAAAGCAAAGATTAAGGTTGAAGCTGAAATAGTGTTGGGGCATTTAACTAACTTATGAAACACAACTTAGCAACAAACAAATCAAAGCTATGTCCTTTCTTTTAATTAAATAAAAGTTAGAAGAAGTGAAGAACAGACCTATTGAAGGAGCAGAGTCGTTCAATATAACCAACTTGGTCGAACACACTAAATTCTAACCACATTAGAATTTCCAACATAAGTCCACCATTAAAATGTTTGGCAGCAACCTCCGCTTGCTCATAAGACAGATGACACTTTTCGACAAGATGACAGAGTCACATAGTTAAACGTCGCACTACATCTGAATCTGAAAATATCCTTAGCAAGTAACATAAGATACATCTAGAAAAAAAAAAAGTATGACAAGCATCCTTATACACTGACGTAAGTTGCAAGTTGGTTCCTCCATTTCTTCAAATTTTTCGAAACATCTTAAATTTCCAACATTTGAAAATATCCTTAGCAAGTAAGATAAACCCTATATAGAAATAAAAATTAATGTATGACAAGCATCCTTGTACACTGATGTAAGCCGCGAGTTGTTACTTGATGATCTCGTTGATCATGATAATCTCTTTCTCTTGAACTTGACCAAACAGTTTTCACCTTCTTATTCTTCATAATCCATTGCAAATGAAATCTTCCTTTCTCGAGCTACACGTCGCGGACAATAAAAGTTACATGATAAATATCAATAATCAAAAGACATACTTCATAAAGTTTAAAACCTATAGTAGCATAGGTCTTACAAAATTCAAATATCGATCATCCAAATCCATACTACATACTGCCCAATCGACTGACAGGTTCAAATCGACTGGATTTCAGAAATTTTTTAGCTTTTTAGCAAGAGCAGTCGATCGACTGTTTACTTGATGATCGACAGCCAGTCGATCGACTGGCGAACGATCGACCGAGACGGAGAAATCGACTAGATTTCAGAAATTTTCAAACTTTTGACAACAGCAGTCGATCGATTGTCGGCAGTCGATCGACTGCAGTCGATCGACCGAGAGGGGTAGTCGATCGACCGAGAGGGGCAGTCGATCGACTGCCCGAACTGCCCAGAGCCCATCGGACCTTTTATATAGCATTCGATCCACCCCCCTAAACCACATATCGACCGAAAAACAAGAGGGGGCGAAAATATTAAAAAAGAAAAACAACAGAAAAATATATAAAAAAAAAGGGAAGAGAGTGTCGATCGACAGCGGCAAGTTACGTGGGAAATCCCATTTTTCTCTTCCTCTCTCTATTCAAAACCTCCTTTGGAGTAGCTTGGTTTTTCGTTCCACTTTCGAACCAATTCTTCAAGGTAATCCGCTTAAACAATCTCTTGGGAAGGTTAGCTATTGTTGATTGCGTTTTTGGGTAGGATTTGGGAGCCATTTTCGTTTGTTTTCATCCTCAAAAAGCTTGCCCACCAAGTGTTCGACGAAATGCCCCAGTGAGCATTTGGTTTGAATTTTTCTCGTTTTTCCGTTGTTTTTCGTTCCTTTCGATTTTTGGAACCCTTCACTACAAATCCGTCTACTCTCGTTCCTTTTTCCCCTTTCTACCATGGTCGGCCACTACGATCATGATATTTTCAACGAGGCCCAAAACCCCAATATCGCCGGAGTTTACGGTGCCCCCTTCCCTATCTACTCCACATACGAGGGGGAGCTTTTTCAAAATCTATCCCAGCGACATTTCGCTACCCCGCGCTTCATCAATATCGATCGTTTAGACGAGTGGGTGGCGAACGGGGACTTTGACGGGTTCGGCACCCGACTACTCCATTTCATCGACGTGATGAACGGCCGAATGTTCGCGTCTTTTTGGGCACCGGCTTATCGGGAGCTAGTGCTCGAGTTTTTCACCTCATACGAGAAGACGGATGACGGGGGTTTTACGGTACGTTTTGGGGGAGTGGAGCATCGGATTGATCAAGGGGTGCTCCAAGAGGTGCTCGGGCTTGACTGCCAACAGTACTCGTACAGGCAGTTGAACGGTTTTCATCCGGATGAGTTTTTGGGGAGTATCACGGGCGGACGTGGTACCCGGGATCGTTACTCGGCCTCGTCGATCACCGACTTGGCACTACTCAGGGCCTACAAGTTCTTTGCCCACGTCCTGATAGGCAAACATGAGAGCACCAATCTCACTCAGCACGAGCTCAACGTGCTTTGGTGCCTGTGCAATGGATATCCGGTCCCATTTTTTCGTTTATCCGTGGACAGATTCGCGGGATACGAAAGACAAGGGGAGGAAGCGTCGCCCGAGTCAGCATGGGGCCGATGATCACCGTTCTTGCCCGCTACTTCGGGTTTGAGGCCGAGGCGGCCAACATGGGAAGGGTCGATCTTATGGAGTTGGCGTTCAAAACGCCGAGAGTCCCGACGAACCCGGCGAACGAAGATCCTAGATGCCAACGCCATCGGGGCAATGAGCAAGGCGAGGCCGGCGACGTCCCGAACACCGGTTCGGGCGCGCATTTCGGAGCAAATACGAGCCAAGCGGCAATCCCGCAATACGGAGGCCCGAGCACCGCCTCGAGTCACGAGATGGGTTGGGACAACTTCCAACAGGCCGTGTTTTCCCGCTTCGACCAGCTCAACACCCGTTTCGACCGACTCGACGAGGGGCAGGCAAGAAACGACCGAGCTTTCTGCGGCCTCCATAGCCGACTCCTTCTGGTCGAGAGTCGGATGCATCGGTTCGAGGAAGACGACGGCAATGGCGGAGGCGAGAACGACGACGACGAGGATGACGACGCGAACGAGGAGGAGGACGACGAGGATAGAGAGTGTTTGTTGACGAGGGCTAGTCGAGGCACTAGTTCTAAACGAGCACAAGGATAGCACGAAGCTAAAACCGAACGGAGATCCGAACTAGTTAAACCACCTAAGTCCACTAAATTCGATCGAAAATATAAACACCCTAACAAATCGTCAAAACCGCGTCACTTCGCCAAGGGCCCAAGCAATAATAGCACACACATTACACAAATTAACACAAGCAAGCATACGACGGAATTAAAAACCTAGGACGAACTCTAACCACCCCACACTTAAAACCTAGCAATGTCCTCATTGCGTATTTAAGCTAAGAAAAGCAGTAAAAAGGTGTTCCTTTCTCGAGCTACACGTCGCGGACAATAAAAATTACATGATAAATATCAATAATCAAAAGACATACTTCATAAAGTTTAAAACCTATAGTAGCATAGGTCTTACAAAATTCCAATATCAATCATCCAAATGCATACTACATATATGTAATATGCATTTGGATGATCGACTGCCCAATCGACTGACAAGTTCAAATCGACTTGATTCCAGAAATTTTTGAGCTTTTTGGCAAGAGCAGTCGATCGACTTGTTACTTGATGATCGACAGCCAGTCGATCGACTGGCACACGATCGACCGAGATGGAGAAATCGACTGGATTCCAGAAATTCTCAAGCTTTTGACAACAGCAGTCGATCGACTGTCGGTAGTCGATCGACCGAGAGGGGCAGTCGTCGATCGACTGCCCGGACTACCCAGAGCCCAGCGGACCTTTTATATAGCGGTCGATCCACCCTCCCAAACCACATATCGATCGAAAAACAAGAGGGGGCGAAAATATAAAAAAAAAAAAAACAGGAAAAAAAAAGGAAAGAGAGTGTCGATCGACAGCGGCAAGTTACGCGGGAAATCCCATTTTTCTCTTCCTCTCTCCATTCAAAACCTCCTTTGGAGTAGCTTGGTTTTTCGTTCCACTTTCGAACCAATTTTTCAAGGTAATCCGCTTAAACAATCTCTTGGGAAGGTTAGCTATTGTTGATTGCATTTTTGGGTAGGATTTGGGAGCCATTTTCGTTTGTTTTCATTCTCAAAAAGCTTGCCCACCAAGTGTTCGACGAAATGCCCAAGTGAGCATTTGGTTTGAATTTTTCTCGTTCTTCCGTTGTTCTTCGTTCCTTTCCATTTTTGGAACCCTCCACTACAAATCCGTCCACTCCCGTTCCTTTTTCCCCTTTCTACCATGGCCGGCCACTACGATCACGATATTTTCAACGAGGCCCAAAACCCCAATATCGCTGGAGTTTACGGTGCCCCTTCCCCATCTACTCCACATACGAGGGGGAGTTTTTTCAAATCTATCCCAGCGACATTTCGCTACCCCGCGCTTCATCAATATCGAGCGTTTAGACGAGTGGGTGGCGAACGGGGACTTTGACGGGTTCGGCACCCGACTACTCCATTTCATCGACGTGATGAACGGCCGAATGTTCGCGTCTTTCCGGGCACCGGCTTATCGGGAGCTAGTGCTCGAGTTTTTCACCTCATACGAGGAAACGGATGACGGGGGTTTTTACGGTCCGTTTTGGGGGAGTTGAGCACCAGATTGATCCAAGGGTGTGCTCGGGCTTGACTGCCAACAGTACTCGTACAGGCAGTTGAACGGTTTTCATCCGAATGAGTTTTGGGGAGTATCACGGGCGGACGTGGTACCCGGGATCGTTACTCGACCTCGGCGATCGCCGACTTGGCACTACTCGTGGCCTACAAGTTCTTTGTCGCCAACCTCACTCAGGCACGAGCTTTACGTTCTTTGGTGCCTGTGCAATGGACATCCGGTCCCACTTTTTTCGTTTATCCGTGGACAGATTCGCGGGATACGGAAGACGAGGGGAGGAAGCGTCGCCCGAGTCGGCATGGGGCCGATGATCACCGTTCTTGCCCGCTACTTCGGGTTTGAGGCCGAGGCGGCCAACATGGGAAGGGTCGATCTTATAGAGTTGGCGTTCAAAACGCCGAGAGTCCCGACGAACCCGGCGAACGAAAATCCTAGACGCCAACGCCACCGGGGCAATGAGCAAGGCGAGGCCGGCGACGTCCCGAACACCGGTTCGGGCGCGCATTTCGGAGCAAGCACGATCCAAGCGGCAATCCCGCAATAAGGAGGCCCGAGCACCGGCTTGGGTCACGAGATGGGTTGGGACAACTTCTAACAGGCCGTGTTTTCCCGCTTCGACCAGCTCAACACCCGTTTTGACCGGCTCGACGAGGGGCAGGCAAGAAACGACCGAGCTTTCGCGGCCTCCATAGCCGACTCCTTCTGGTCGAGAGTCGGATGCATCGGTTCGAGGAATACGACGACAATGGCGGCAGGCGAGAACGACGACGACGACGAGGACGAGGAAGACGAGGAGGCGATCCTCCGTGCCCGACATAGGAGATTTCGTTAAATCTCCTAGATTATCCTTTGTTTATTTTATTTGTTTATTGTTTTTGTGTGTTATGTTGTTTATCTTTCGATTATGTTCTTTTATTTCTCATCTCGACTCTTGTAAAAAAAAAATAAAAAAAAAATTGCTTTACGTTTTTGTATATAGTGTAATTTCATTTCATTTGAATATATTCTTAAAATATAAAACAAATTAGAAAAAATATATAAATACAATCAAATTGAAAAAAAAAATCAAAAACTCAAAAATATTTTCGTTTTTGTAAATAGTTTATTTTTGTGCAAATTTTCCAGCCTTACCTTACCTTGTAGATAGCTTGTTGCTTGCCTCAACTCCCGGCGACGACTTTGCACAACCACGACGACACAAGCTCGAACATAGGGGCGTTCTCTTTTCCCTA
>BMAC01001003.1:214447-255689 GCA_014905375.1 Phtheirospermum japonicum | reverse complement strand
AAACAACTCGGACGCCGTTCCCTAGAGCGTCCCAAACCTAAAGTGACAACAGTTTATTTTGGGGCTGAAATGAAAAACAAAATAAAACATGCGGGGGGGGGGGGGGGGGGGGGATGCGTTTTTCGAATGGCATCCCGGGGGGTTTGGGAATTCTAGAACGGTAAATTAGTACCTTCTAAAAGGTGGGCGGGACGCGTCTGGGAATGGCGTCCCGCCACAAAAAACGTAAGTTTTTTTTTTTGAACATATGACATTTCTTTAATTCTATTTCAAATATATATTATTTATTTAATTAAACCCTAAGTATGGTTGCAATGTCTTAATTTGTGACATTGTGCCCTTTATGGGGTCTTTAACCTAGCAGACACATTTGCAGCTGGTATATATATGATCTCGTCACTTTAGAAATTGAGTCTTCTATACTTTGAAGATCAATTGTTCACTTTACTTTACTTTCACGTTATATTGTGAAATGCGGGGATCATAATGAGACATAATATGAAACTATTCCTGTCGTTCCATTAGAAAATAATTTTTCTTATCTTCCCCTAACGACGAGAAGATTATCTCATTTGAGTGATAAATTCGCTAATTTAGCGATAAAGAGATCGTCTGTCAAATGTTTCAAATAGCGGATGATTGTTGGAGATTCATATCCAACATAAATACTTAATCGTAGAATGCGCTGTGGGGATGCAATAGGCACATGTACTGCTTGATCAAATATGCGTAGATATGAATTATTAGGCTTATATCCAGTTACCAACTGGTACGCAAAATATTTGGTTAGCAGGGGTTCATAAACGAATAAGTAAGAGTTGCGTGCAATATTGCATATCCATGTGCAAAGACAAATGAGTGCGCATAAATATTGTGTTAGTCACCATCTATATTCCTTTTGACGGTGTCTTCTTTGAGACCTTATTGTATATGCACATTAGGGTACAAGATCTAGTACATCGATCTTTATTAAAATGCAATAGACATCGAGTACTTTTGATGTAAACTCTATAGCATTATGAGTTTGGGTGCTTTATAAGGGTGGTGAGTCCTCAATCATACTAAATGTGCTAGAAATTTTGCAAATGCAACATTTTTATGGATAATACGTGCTGAAGCATAGACCAAAACTATAAAATACTTGAATGATCCGTATTTTAAATGGTTATGTCCACATGTATCAACAATTATCAACTATAAGAATGAAATATTATACTTTGTATCTTTAGCAAATGTAGGTCTCAATCATACAATTTTGCTAATGAACAAGTTTTGAAAAAATGAGTGATGTATCTTTGAGATATGAATGTAAGTAGTGCTCATAGTACTTTAAAATGCACTAGCTATAATTGAACAACATTAGTTCGACACTATATTGTGCATTAAATTTCTATCTTGTTTTGGGTCTCACTCAAAATAAAAGATGTTCATGTTAATTTTTTATACTACGGACCATCATATCACGACGACCAAAGAATCCATGCCAGTCGTGTCAAAACTTGAGAGAGTCAGTGTCCAAAAGTTATTTGTTGGTCATATCTTATGATTTAATAATCAAAAATAGTAAGTAAAATTACTAGATTGACTCTAAAATGTGCTTTCTTCCACATAAGTTAAAGGTGTAGTTCCATTCTCATAATGTGATTCTTAATGGTAATCATCAACATGAATATTATCAAACTTAACAAGGTTCGTTTCGCTCGTGGTCCATAATGAGCTTTTATGACTTTAATCAATGTGCCACCAGACATCAAGACTTTGTCAAATATAAATATCATTTAAGTGAATAATTGTCTATTTCTCGACAAATTCTCACGTTCTACATAGATATTTGAACGAAATACTTTTCATTCTAATATTTTTATATTACTTGCTAGATATGTTACATTGTATCTAATAGTTTACTTCTGAACCTTGTATGCGAATGTGTGGTCAATAAACTCACGCACATTCAATGATTTATAATGAAATCTAAATTTTACCAATAATTCCAATAAAATAATAATTAATTTAAATCAGGCCACATCACATAAATCTAATTCAAAATAAATTTTAAGACCAAATAAAATAGTCTAATATGAATGATTTATTATACTTTCACAAGTTCTTTGTAAAGTAAGAAACAAACAAATTTCATCGATCAAAATAGAGGATATCCATTGACTAAGCAAGATTATTGGGGGAACCTCCATGACTTCTACCATGACCAATAAATATCATGAACTCTTACATATCTTACCTTGTGGTTCATTCTTCCCACATAGGCAGGGATCAACATGTATCTTCCCCTTTACATTGAGGTTATTTCCACTATTCATATCGATCCTAGTTAGCCTCAAGAAATTTCTTTATCCGGATGTCTAACATTGATATTATGAAGAATAATGTCATGTCTCTCAATAACTTATTATTATAATTAATATTATACAAGTGCATCCGTATGTTTTCTCAAGTGGAAAATAAATAGAGTGAGATCGTATCTATCAATACTTGTTGTCATTTAAAGTGACTTTCTTTTTCACATATGGTAAGACATGTTTTTAGTCGCAACATATCAAAGTCATTGACCCTTTTAGCAAGCAAACAAATTTCTTTTCACTACATTCTTAGGCTTGGAAGTAGTGTTTCATAAAATTCTCAAAATTCATTTAGAGTACATCCCAAAGTTTATTGAGATTTTGAAACTACATATGTTTCCAATATAAGATTTGGGGTCAATATGAATTATCAAGTTCATTATAGAATTGATTTTGACTAAGTTTGACGATTCTTTGTTAATTAGGGGTTGGTGGATGATATTATTGTGAAATTGTAGTTATTCTAGTTTCCACATCAAATGAATAATGATAGTACTCAATTTCTTTTGAGTATATTAAATTGTATTTAGATTGAGTTAGTTTAATCAATTTCTTTAGATAAAGAATTTGAAGTATGTCATAATCTTTCTTTGATATCATGTGAATATACTTTGTCACAAGACTTATTTACACAATTTTGTATCGTTCATTAACTTTCATATCATGAAAATATGCAAATGTACAATCAATAATACATACATTGAAAGTAATTTATAAAATCAACTCGAAGAGAATTACCAACATACATGAATCTATCAATTCATCGAAGTTCATGATTAACTAAACATATTGGTAAAATCATGATCAATCTCTCATCTAATCGTGTAAATAACTTTATTTACGATTTCTTAGAAATCATCTAAAAGCATAAGTAATAATATATTATGTACTTTATGAATATCATTAAAGTATTGCAAAATTTCATGTTTGTCAATATTGCACATAACATCACATGCATATAATCATAGGTAACATATATATACATATACATGCACAATAATACATACCATGCCTATACATATTGTCAAATATTATTAGTTGCATTAAATAATAGGGTAATTCGAGTTACCTCGGAGGAAAGTTACGATTCTTTCCTAATTTTGTTTTTGCAATAGATTTGTCCTTGTCCGCTTTCTGATGACATAGACTTTCAAACCTGATTTCCACCGTTTAAATTCAACCTATACGTGATTTGAATAATATATCTAAAATTCAGTTTCATCCAACGGTTAGATTGTGCGTAATTGAATTTTTAAAGTAACCTGGGTAGACAGTTTCGAGAAACAGGATCAGCTCTGTTCGATATTCATTATCTGATTTTTCAGACTTCATATTCGAATCTCCACCGTTCATATTGAACCTGTATATATTTGGAATAACATATCCAAGATTTGGTTTGATCCAACGGTTCAATTGTGAGAAATCTTGTTTTGAAAAACTCTGCACATAAAATTGCGAAAGCAGAATCTGCTTTGTTCGAAAATTTATATATATTTTCTCGTATCTTCGAATCCAATCTCCACCGTTTAGAATGTAATTCAAAAGGTGAGGAAGATTTTGTAAGAACGTAAGCTAGATCCAACGGTTGAAACTCAAGAAAACGATTTTTTAAACATACAACGCAGTTGGGTTTTTGACCTACGAAAATTATATAATTGTTGTTTTGGTTATGGAGGCTTATTCTCTATCACTAGGTTAGAGTTTCATGCTGATAACGTGTAAAACGAAAAACATAACGAGAAGACATAAAAGAGACACGAATGAGACGCTAGAAATTAGGGTTATCTTATTCATCAAAAACTCCTTTTGCACATCAAAGACTCCCTTTAGAAAGGTTACATGTTTCCATAATACATAAAGATAATAAATAACTAAATTATCCAAAATTAATTGTGTTTTTCCTTCGACGGGTACAAACAAATTGTTATTCAACATTTTTATGTTAATTATACATAATTTTTAATTATATTCTTACTCATTTCCCAATAAGGTTTATGAAGTGTGTTTTTTGAAAAATGAGAATAATAATATTTTAATAACAACAGTACAATTATTTACATATTTATTCTTTATTTTTCGTTTAAAATGCTAAAACAAATACTTAGTCGTTAATTGGAGAGACTAAATATAAAAAAACTCTAAAAACTATAAACTTCAAGAAAAACCAAACAAAATAAAAAACTAAAATGAAAATTTGAGAAACTAATAAACTTTGGAATCTGTCTAACGAAATACTTTTGACACCATATTTCGTGAAAAATAAATTTCAATTTCTCATATTATTCCATGAAACTTCTTGTAGTTAAAAAAAACAAAACAATAATAAATCGTTCTTGCCAAAATTTAAACACTGTTTTTTATTGAAATTATTTGTTTACAAAAGTAGGTCTTAAGAATTTAAAATTAATATAATCACTTTTTTTTTTTTTTTTTCCATTTTTTCCCCAGTTGTCTTGCTCCCCAGCACGGCGACTTCAGAACACTTCAACTTCTTACGTGGTCCAATCAGAACGCGTCATTTTCATCACTGAATAATTCATCTCTACACAAGAATCGAACCTCAAGCTCCTCACACATTCCACTCGCGATCCCGCGCTACCAAAAACCCAAAAATCCCATCACTATCCTCTTCGACCCTCTATTTCACGCCCTGCCCCGAGCTTCCATTTTCAGATTGAGAGTAATTTCTCTGCAAATTCAATTTTATTTTGCATTTGGTTTGAGAAAACTGAAGTGTTTTGAGCAAATGGGCCGGGTTTCTGCTACGAGCAAGGATCGTGGACTTTTGCTTTCTATCTGTTTGATTGTTAGCTTTTGCGCCGAGATTAGCCATTCGAAGACGTCGGAGCAGGATATTAGGGAGAGATTTTACGGGAATTTAATTAATTCGTCGGCGGCGGCTGACGGCGAGGGGACTATCGCGAAGATGTTCGATCGCGTGTTGGAGAAGGAGTTTTCTGAGAATGACCAGCCTGAAGGTTTTTATGATTTGTATTTATTTTATTTTCTCCTCTAATTTTGTGATAATCTGGTGTGTCCAGCTGTTGTAAGTCATTATGCTTTCTTTTTTCTGTCTATTGTCCCTTAGGAGCTGATGAAAGCAGTTTCAATAGCAGTGTAGCGGATCAGCAGGTATATATTTTTTTATTTCTTTCCTTTTTATGATTATAATTTTGAATACCTTGGATTTGAAGTCCATTCATTCCAAATTTATTGTTTGTGTGTAATGTTGATTTGTGAAAACTTCAAATCCATTACCAATTCTTCTAAAGTTCACAATTGTTATTTAACAAATAATAGAAAAATATAAACTCCTGAAAATGTAGAGTTTATAAATTGTGAGTGTACGTTTGTAAAATGTGTGGTGCGTGTTTGTGTCAAATGTGTGTAGTGTGTTTGAGATAGTAAGTGATTTTTTGTGTTCTAAAAATCGCCCTAGGCGCCGCCTAGGCGCTAGGCGCTAGGCGCCACCAATCCGCCTACGATTTTCAAAAATCGGTCAAAGAAATTGCCGGGCGCCCCAAGCGCTGCCTAGGCGCCAGGCCAGTTTTTTTTTTTAATTTTTAGGTCCTGAAACGACGTCGTTTTTTGCCTATTTTTTGATTATTTTGATTACGTAATATATGTTATGGTATTTTTATTTGACTAATGAACTTATGGATCTATATTGTTTTGAACTTTGAATCGAACAATAGCTTTAAACTTGTGAATTGTAACTTGTGATTATTACTTTTAGTTTTGAATTGTCATAGACTTTATTGTGTAGCAGGTAGTATGTTGAACTATTAAATGGTTGGATGAAATGTTGTAAATTATGGTATTTATTCTAAGATTCTAGGCCCCGCCTAAGTCCCGCCTAGGCGTCCTAGGCGCTGGCCTGACGCCTAGCAGCCGCCTAGCGATTTTTAGAACACTAATGATCGATATCAAATGACTAGGTTTTATGATGAATTTTAATTTCAACAAAAAATGAACTAAAAACCAAGGATGGATTTGGAAGGATTTGAAATCCGTTATGTTGTGAAATTGACGATAGAGTTTCAATCCAAACGGAACCTTAATATGTTTAGAGTCTTAAATATTAACTATACCTAGCTGATTTTCTAAACTATCTGTTGAGTTGGTTGACTTCACACTTTAGATCTATAGAGTTTTAATTATACTAGCTGATATTTTCAGTATTTCTAAAAGAACTTATTTGGTAATGCTAGCTGTTTAATATGTCGTTTCTCTATTTCTATCTCTGGCCCCATTTTCTTAAACTACTGGTTCACTGTTGTATATGTTTTTGTTTGGCTGGAATGAAATTAAGTCTTATGTGACAGGCAGAATTGGAGACTGTTGCTAAAATAACCCACGAGAAGTCAAAGAAGAACGACACCAAAGAGACTAAGTGAGGAACTGATCTTGAGTTTCCATTTCCTATAAATAAGACATTTCCAAATTAATATTTTCCTTCTTGCATTTATCTATCAGTGCTACCAAATCATTCCAACTTCAAGATGTTTTCTCACTCGAAAACGAAGATTCTGAAAACGTGGAAACTTTGATTGATTCAAAGGTGGGACCTATTGTTTTTGTTCTGAAAAGGAAATCATGTCACATTTTAGTTTGAGTACTAATGCACCATAATTATTGCAGGATAATGTGTTTGTGATGTCGAATAAGAAATCGAAATATCCGGTCCTTCAAGTAGATTTTAGGTAATTATTGCTATTCTATTATTTGAAGCTTAGACACAAACCAACACATGTATAGAGATTGGAAAAATAAATCTATATTCTTCGTGAAAATCTTCAAGTTTCAATAATAATACTTGTCTCGGGTTGTTTTCAGTTGAGAATCATAATTAAGAGAATATCTTCATTCTACAATGAAAGGAAATTTCTTAGACAAAAGATCTCGGAACCTAGTCCAAATTGGAATGGCACTTATGATTTATCATGCTATAATGTTCAATTTTTGTAGGCTAATTTCAGACTTGGTGGTTGTTGTAGTCTCTGCTGCCACTGGTGGAATAATTTTTTCCTGTTTGGGACAACCGGTCTGTGCTTTTGCTGGTCGTTACTTGCTGTTGTTACAATTTGGCTGCTCTTACATTCACTAGGCTGCATGTTCTGAAGAGTTGAAATGTACTCACTTGTTGGTTATTTATTATAGGTTATTGTTGGCTATCTTCTGGCCGGATCAATTATTGGACCTGGTGGTTTAAATTTTGTGAGTGAGATGATACAGGTATGTTAAATATAATTTTTTTTTTTACGCCCACATATGAAAGATGTATGGTCATCATTGTTCCCTTGAATTTTATTATCGTAATGCACTAAGCTATTTTCTTCCTAATTTTTTGTCTTTATTTTTTCAACCTGGTTAATGCAACTAACACCCGAACTACATGTTTTCTTTTCCCCTAATTAGTTTCATTTTGTTTTCCATCAACATTTCAGGTTGAGACTGTTGCTCAATTTGGTGTTGTCTTTCTTTTATTTGCTTTGGGACTGGAGTTCTCTTTGTCAAAGGTGTGATTGCGATTTTCCTTGCTCCTTTTATTGTTAACAG
Organism: Phtheirospermum japonicum; assembly: GCA_014905375.1. Lineage (NCBI taxonomy): Eukaryota > Viridiplantae > Streptophyta > Magnoliopsida > Lamiales > Orobanchaceae > Phtheirospermum > Phtheirospermum japonicum. The sequence goes on along the minus strand of BMAC01001003.1, from coordinate 247,773 downwards.
CTACATTATTTTATACCTTTCTACGTGACTAGGCATTATATGTAACTGATGCAGCTAAAAGTTGTGGGTCCCGTTGCTGTTCTTGGTGGACTTCTTCAGATAATCATCCTTATGTTTTTGTGTGGCGTAACTGCAGTGGTATAGTTTTGATGTCCTGTTTCTTTTCTTTTGTTTGGACACTTAACAGTTGCAATTTATTATTATTATTATTATTATTATTATTATTATTATTATTATTATTATTATTCTTTTTTCTTTTTTCATTGCTGCAGTTTTGTGGAGCAGAATTGTCAGAGGGTGTATTTGTTGGTTGTCTCATGTCAATGTCATCAACTGCAGTGGTAGTTATCTGTATTATGCTCTCTTTTAAAACGTGATTTATCCATTACCTGCTGACCACATGTCGATACTAAATTTCGGTCAAATTCTTGACAGGTGGTGAAGTATCTTGTTGAGCGGAACAGAAATAATTCAGTTGACAGTCAAGTGACAATAGGGACACTTATTTTTCAGGTTCTTTTGATTTTTTTATTTATTTATTTTGCTAATTAGTTGGCTAAATTGATTCAGCTTATTCTTTTTCTACTTAAGTAAGGTGGATATCATTCTTCTGTATTCGAATGACCTTCCAGGATTGTGCTGTGGGCTTGTTATTTGCTTTGCTCCCTGTTCTTGGAGGTAACAGTGGCATCTTGCAAGGAATGGTCTCTATGGGAAAATTGTAAGTCCAGTATAATGCAGATTATCTGGATTTTTTTTATTTTTTATTTGTATTAATAATTCCCTTCTAATTAACTTGTGATTTATTGTAAATTCTAGGCTAATCACTTTATCCATATATCTTGCGGCGGCTTCTATATTGACTTGGCTATTTGTTCCTCGGTTTCTGAAGTTGATGATGCAATTATCAGCCCAAGTTAGTAAATTGTGACATCCTGTAGTAACTAATAAGTCAATTGTATATTTGCTTCATTTTTAATTTCTTCTTTTCGATTTTTTTTTTCATGATTTGTACTTATCTGCATTACAGTTCCGTTGACAGAAATCTTTGGGGAAAAAAAATCATGTTTCATAAATTATGTAGTTTGCACGTTTTGAATTTTGAATGGTCACATATCTTACTCATGGAACTTGTTTATGTGATCTTTTAGACAAATGAACTCTATCAGCTGGCTGCTGTGGCTTTCTGCTTGATGTCTGCTTGGGTAAGGACTAAGAATGGCAACATATCCTTTTTTCTTTTTTTTAAACAGAACTGAGCGACCTATGTAGGATTTGAGAGTATCTCTAAGCAGTTTATATAGGTTAGAAAACCCGAGGTCTTACATGATATCATATTTCAGTGCAGTGATAAACTGGGTCTTAGTCTTGAGTTGGGTTCCTTTGTGGCTGGTGTCATGATATCCACCACTGAATTTTCCCAGCATACACTGGATCAGGTATTATTCAGCAACTATATAGTGTTTAGTCAGTGACGTTAATGTTCTATTTCTGTTCATAAGAAGTTATCATAATGTTGACTTTCCCCACCTCTATCTATTCCTGCACAGGGAAATTAGTTTTCTGCCATGCTAATAAATAGAGTTCGTTTACTGTGAATTAAGCAACCAGTTTGTGCACATCAGTAAAATGCTTGCATTTGAAAATTGCTGGTTTGATTCAATTATAAAGCACTGCCCCTTGTATATTTTATCATGGACTGTTGGGCTAGTTATTTTCATATGGATCTTATGCCGGTGATGACAAATTACTATGAGAATTAACTTAATTGCATCAGTTACAACATTTATATAAGGTGTACACTTTTACAGAACTCTGATGAACTATGTTCTGATTTTGAACCATGCTTACTTTAACAGATATATGATGTGTGCGATTGGATATAATCTCATTATAAGTTTTTTTTTTAATTTTGAATTTTTTATTGAGATTTTTCTCTCTTTTTTTTTAGTATTCACTCTCATTGGTTTTTTTTCACACACCAATCACTCAACCCATTTCTAAATTAAAAAAAAAATCAATCAGTAATCATTATTACACATTTTCCATAAAGTTCATTATTCCCCCACTCACATAACTCTAACTACCAATCACATTCAATCATTATTCTACTAAAAAAAATCATCACTACTCTCTCATTTCAGAATTTTCCATGAAATCTCATCCAATCACACCCATAATTTCCTTTGCTATTTTTACTCCGATGATGAAGTAGTGTAACCTTTACAAGAGTGTGGCATAGTAGTTCACTTAGCAATCTCATCTCACTACGAATAATGAATGTTCTTAGATTTTCTCAACTTATCTCACGGGGTCATTAGATTATTATCATTAAGCATGCTGTCTTTTGTAGGTGGAACCAATTCGTAATTTCTTTGCTGCTCTATTCCTGTCTAGCATTGGAATGCTTATACATGTAAATTTCCTTTGGACACATGTGGATATATTGCTTGCCTCTGTTTTTCTGGTGGTGGCTGTCAAGACAACAGTTGCTGCTGTGATTACGAAGGCCTTTGGCTATAGTCTTAGGACATCATTTGTCGTAAGTTTAGGTTTTTTTTTTCCCCCCATTTTTCAATTTTTATCCTAGCTAAATGTGTGAATTTACTATTTTTGAGGATTGTGTGCTTCTCAGGTTGGAGTGTTGCTGGCCCAAATCGGAGAATTTGCATTTGTTCTCTTAAGCCGTGCTTCAAATTTACATCTTGTTGCGGTAAGTTACCTCTATTTCTATTTCTAAACACACATATGTGTGTGTGTGTGTGTATATATATAATATATGGTAAGGTAATAAATATATTTTTTGCACATATTAGAATCTGAAAACAATAACCAAATCAAGCATACACGATGGTGATGATTTGATCCTTTTTTATATAATCGGTAATATGAGAGAAAAATGATATATCACAGAATGCGATCAGTCTTTATCTGCTATCGGAAATACTGTCTTAATAATGATATTAATTTCCATGTGTTGTGGTTTCCTTCAGTCTAATAGTTGCATTGGACCACTGTTGGATGCGTTTGCTTTTTACGTGTCTGATAAAATTCGGCATGCATAACTAATTAATCTTGGTTAAGTTAACTGCTCTTCAGGCTTTACAAATATCTCAGTGATGTTTCAGTTGAAAGGATGTAAAAGATGGTTAATGTTCCTATGCTGTCGTTATGTCCTCTTGACAGAGAAATAGTTCTTTTCTAATTTAAATGGTTAATTGCAACACGACTCGTGAGGTTAGACCTAATTACAAAAAAAATAATAATAATAAAAAATAAAAATAAAAATAAACTTGCAAACTTTCAAAATTACAAAAAGCACCCCTAAAGTTTTGATTCAAAGTTAAATTAAGGTGTTAATTGCACTATTTTTATGAATTTGGAGGGTTTTGCAATATTTTTTGCTTATGAAGGGGTAAATGTAAGACAACATAAAATCTCCGGGGGTAGTTCTGTAATTTTGAAAGATATCTTTCCCTTTTTCTTTTAATTAGATCAAATCTCAAGGGTACATTTGTGTTAACCCAATTTCTCGTTTCTCTTATCTTCCTGGGTAGCTCTCTAAATATTAGATAATGTTGAGAGTTTGTATTCTGAATTAAAGTTTCTTTTTAATTTATCTCAAAAAAAATTTTTGTCAAAAATCTGCAGGGGAAGATGTATCTTCTTCTTCTCGGAACAACAGCTCTCAGCCTTGTAAGTTTCTCTCGTATGTTATAACGCTCCCTCAGAAAAATCCCAATGGTTAGCTTTTCTTAATAATCAAATCTATACGAATACGATGCGCCAGGTCACAACTCCGATCTTATTCAAACTAATACCTGCTTTAATGCACCTGGGCGTTCTTATGCACTCGTCTCCTTCGCAGAGTGCAGCTAATAATGAGGTGATTTTCTATTTGGCTCATCACGCACATACCATGAAGATTAAAATGTTGGGGTATGGGATAAAATACAAAAACTACAAAAAAGAATAAATAAATACATAAATTATTTTTTCACAATTACAAAGACCCTCTTGAGGTTTATATTTGCCTAACAAATGGGTTATTTGTACATTTCAAAGATGATTACGTTATTTTGTAATTAGGGTAAACCTCGGGTGAAAAAGGAACTCGAAAATGGACTTCCAGAACAAGTCACTTGTTTTAAAAGCTCGTTTAAAAAATAACTACCCAACATACAAATCTCTGCAATTGGGATTTTTATACCTAAAGGTCCGAATGGTTTTCCAAATATCCCCAAGGTCCGTCTGTCATCATATTTCCATAAATATGTTTTTTTCTCCAACATTTTATGCAGGAAAAAGTCTCTGTGGTTCAAATCGAATGACGTGGCTCTCAGTAAGTTCCAATTACAATTATTATGTGCTAACAGAAGATTAACGTTAAAATAGATTAGTATCAGAATGAATAGAAAGCATGATAGGTGCTTTGGACACACATTAGGGGGCAAGCTTGAGAGTAGACTCAAGAGTTTTTTAAATTTCTGTACATAAATATCACTATTATACTACATGAATTTGTAAATATTCACATGCTGAAAGGGCATCATTGTATTATGGTACCATTATAGTTGTTTCACTTTATGTTTTTGCTTGTGTGGACACCTATACCGAGCAATTTATAATTCGCTTTAGAAGTGGTTTTGTTTTGATCGAGTAAAAGACATTGCAATATATAATACTTTTCTGTTATATGATGTGTAATTACTCCTAAATTGAGATAGAATAATTTGTTATTGTTACATATTCTGCTAGATTTTCCATTTGGTAATTAGTCGGAGCTTCAATGAGACTAGACAATCAAGTATTGGATAATCAATCTCAAAATCGAGTATCGGATAAAATCCCCCTAATTGTGAAAAACAAGCCTTGCAGATTGAGTAATAATAGTACATGTAAACGTGGCTACTACATTGTGATAAACAAGCTTTGCAGATTGGGCGAACGAATGAGAATCACTGCAATTATAACTCATATATTTAGTTGTTAAAAAGTCAATGCATTAATAATATGTCTCCAGATACAAAAAAACTAGCCGATATCAATATACGAAAACAATGATAAACTACATCGGCAATAATATCCATAAGTTCGTTAACAAATTCAAGCCCGGGATTTTATCTGATCCTAGAAGGATGATGATAATCAAAACTTAGCACACATTAGAAAGCCTGCAAAGATATATCAAATAGACACATCAAGTTGAAAGCTGGTCGTACGTACGACCATGGTGTGCGAACTCAGCCATCGTATTCCCCTTGAGAGAACTTATCCTCCGGATAGAAAACAGCCAAAACAGCATTTCCCCCAAACATCCTACCCTGAAGTCCTACCCTAGCTTTTGTAGCACCCTCAATATCTGCATATTCCAAGAAAACCTACAGAAAAAAAAAATGTATCGTTATTAGCACAACGCATTTTTTCTTTCTTTCTTTTTTAAATTGTACCCGATCTCTTTTATCATTATTATTAGGGTTAATTTCAATTACAAAATCAGAACCTCGGGTAATTTTTGTTATCAAACCATAATTATTAGGAAGTCTTCCACTCTACCTTGCCTACACCTGGTCCGATTTCACCACTGGGCGATGGGCGGGGGATGACAACATTCACCAAGGTACCTGCAAATGTATCTTAAGAACTGAGATTCATGATTTAATAACACTAAACGGGAATAATTATCGCATGTTAATTAACAATAAGGTTTCCCGAGTTTTCTGTGTCTATGAGTTGCTTCAGTTTAGCAGATTAAGGGACTCGAGAAGGCTGTAAAACAGAGAGTAAAGCACAAAAGGAGAAAAATTCAGTGCAACAGAAATCGACAAGTTCCAAATTCAAAGAGGTAAAAAAAACAAAAAAACTAATTTAACGTAATTACCAAACTTTCCGCATTCGCTTCTCATGTCTTCCAGAATATCTTCATAATCATCATCATCCTTGAGCTCATCCGTAGTAACCACTTGCGTTAGGCACACGACTTTTGTAGCTGCTGCACCGGGCATCACACTAGGAGGTATCATAAATTTCTGAAAGAAAAAAAAAAGTCAAATATTTGTACCATTAAACTAAACCAAGCAGTTTCCGATTACGGATCACCATAACAGCAAAAATATAAGCCAGAAAGCAAAGTCCTCAAAAGATAAAGGGTTATATACAAAAAAAAAAATATAATAATAATAATCTTGATGTCTGGTCTAATTATAAAATAAAATAATAATCAAGGGTGCGTAATTCTTTTTGGAAGTTGGAACTAAGCCGAACCTCCAGGAGACTTCTCATAATAATCCCCAAAACAATAGGATTACATTTCAAGTTAGAAAAGTCAATCAGTAAGAATAGGAGCTTCAAACTCAACTGTACTTGAGAACGAATGTATCAGCATAGCAAAACACTGAAAACTATGATATTTCATTACCTGCAATGCTATCTGTTGGTGGGCATGCAATAACACACTCTCTTGGTCAGACGTATTCTGTGGTGTTCCCTGGTTAGCACGCCTAACAGTAAGAGTTTTATCACCCATCTTTATCCCATTCAGAGCTGCACAAGCAATATCCGTAACTGATAAATCTTGGTAAACACAAAATGCATAGCCTTTGGAGTTTCCAGTTTCTCGATCTTTAACCAGATCGAAACCCTTGAGCGGTCCAAAGGACTCCAGCAGCTCCCTGATCTGTACTTCCGTGAAGTAATATGGTAAACCACCAACAAAAACACGATCAGGACCCTCAAGTCCCCCAGACGACCCTGGAGTTAAGCCAACAGCTGCAAGATTTAGGTCTTGGTTAGGTAAACTAGGGCCCAAAGTAGCAGCCAGTGAAGGGTTATAATCACTGGGTCGTCTCACTTTAACTGGTGCACCCTGAAAAAAAGAAAAATGTATGTAAAATATCATTACTTTTGATTGATTACGATTAAGGTTGATTATGATCAGTGTTAATTACAAAAAGTGCCTTGAGGTTTGACTTAGTTACAAAAACACACCTGAAATTTTACAGTTTATTAAAAACCCTCTAGGGGTATTTTTATTTTTAATTTTGAAAGTTGGCTGTTTTGATAATAATTAGGTCAAACCTCAAGGGTACCTTTTGTAATCAACCCATGTGCTTTATGTACACGCATCATAGAAAAAGCAAAGCAACGAAAAACAACTGACATGTACAACCTTTTATATTTAATTAGATATGGCCGAAATTAAGATTTCAGCAACTTAAACAATTAAGAGTCCAGAAGATCTTTATTACCTCAAAAATAATGCCATCCAAAGCCATTGCATTACTAGCCTCTTCGACAGATCTCATCTCCACAAAAGCAAACTTCTTCTCATGGTTAATATAAACATTAACAACAGCATCTCCTGAAATCACAAAACAAAAGGTTATATGCATTTTTCACAACTTGTCTCGGTCTAAATGAACAGGAAGTGATATGAATTGCATGTGGACAAACCTGGACCAGCAGTGTTTCCTCCAATTGCTGCCATAACATGACTAAAGAAGGTCGCCACAGTCTGCCAGAAGAAAAAGAGGACGAAAATAGGAATTAATTAATAAGAAAAGGTGAACAGCATGATTGACAATTATTTCGAGCCTACTCTTGAAGTTCTAAAATCCTAAAGAAAACGAGTCATGGGCTTTATTTATATTTTATTTATATAGAAAAAAGGAACACATTACCTGTTCATTAGCAGAGGGGGGAAGTCCACCAACATAGACTCGTCTAGCATGTCTTGTAGCCTGAGATGAAAACTTTTGAGGAATATTTTTTAAAAACAAAAGTTAGAATAACTGAGAGAGAGAAACACAAAAATAAACCTGCTGAGTCATTGCTTGAAAAGGCATTAGTGGGACTGACTGCAATCAAGTAAGATCAATTTTAGAAGCTGAATCAGATAGATTGAATATATCACAACTTGGATATATAAAAAAGAAAAGAGGAAACCTGTCCAGTTGCAACAGGAAACATGTTGGGAAACATTCCGGGCATGGGGGGAGTGGTTCCAGGCATCTGACCTGTCAAGGCTAAACCAAGTTACATATCCCAAATTAAAGTCGAGTACACTATTATTTATAGTGGTGAGAGTTGTCAAATTTAGTGAATTTCTTGAGTATTTATATTTTAGGCACACAATGATCCAGCAGTTAAAATAAACTCTAATGGAAACAACATTATATTCTAGAAAAAAATATCCATAAAACTGCCAAACGTTCAAATCCTGGTTGAAGATGGACAAGACCTGATTTGTTCTTCCTTGTACATAAAAGCTACAGAAGTCGGCTCACGCCCATTGTCAGCACAGTGGGGCTAGTAGCCCAACATTGCCTTCTTAACATAACATAGGACATACAAAACAACAAACAAACACCAAACACAACAAGAAACCAAAAAATCTCTCAGTTTCCATAACTAAGCAAATAATTAATTAAAAAAAACTAAATAGCTAATCTAGGGGTACTCCGTATTGTGATATACACAAATCTGAAAACCGAGTTTGCTTACCAAAATGAAACCATGTATTTTGATAAGAACTTCCCAAACTATATCAAAGAGAAAATATAATAGTCGTTATTATAGATTAAAGGTTAAAAAGATTGGTAATACCTGGAATGGAGTCACTGGGAAGCAAAGCAGRAGGAGGGGCCATGTCAAAGCCACTCATCCTTTTGCTGTAAAGTTGCAGCATCATTAATGACATGAACAAGTGAAACAGGTGATGATAATTATTGGTGACTAGAAACAAGTAATATATACTGAGATTAAATCCATGCAAACTAGATTTATTTCACAGTTGTTAACCACATAAATATAACAGAGATAACGAAAATATTGGGCATGTTTCAAAGTCTATATACTGATTCATTGCGATGCATCTCAGATATCATAATCAAAGTACTTCCCCATTAATTTTAAACAGCAACCAACAATCTGACAGAGATTATAAGGAATGCAATTTGTTTTGTCAACTAGACAACATAATAAGAAACTCGATGAAAACTTCTAATAAGTACTAAAGGATTAAGGACCAAACGAGTGGCTGACTCAAAACATCAGTCATATATTATTGAAGAATAAAAGAACTCAGTACAATGACCTCCAGCCCGACCAGATAAAAGTAATCCCCCTTCCCTTGTCTTTATCATTAAGAACCCTTTCTTTATATCCATTAAACTTTATTTCCGGGGTCTGTACTCAGGGGCACAGTGATTGGATGTTTTTTACAGATACATTTACCAACCAGTATGTGGAGGTCAAAACCACTTTCATCATATTTGCCAGAAAACGGGAGTTGATTTCAACACATTTACCAATGAGCACAAGCTAAAATAGCAAACCAGGTTATGTTCTTCTAATAATGAAACGATTTTCATGAGAAAGGCTCCCCAATCAGAATCACAATTATAATTTACAGCCACAAAGTACCTCTTAGAGCGTGAACGGGACCGCGACCTTGATCTGTGCTCGGACTTAGGCTTTGAGCGAGATCTTGACCTACGCCTGCGCCTATCCTCATCATAATCTCTCCGCCTGAGAGCCCAAAACATGTCAAGATTAAAATAATAATAATAAATACACCTTGACAAAAAATTGCTCAAGTGACGAGGATATTAATGAGCATTTAGAATAGTTGGTAAAATGTGTATCTAAGATGCATGGAAGGCAAATGATTGCAAGCTGGAAAACCCAATTATTATAAAATACAACCAATCAAATATGACAGTTAAATAAAACCAAAGAAGTTGCAGTTTCGTCACCTCTCACGGTCTCGGCTTCTGTAATAGTCATCATCATCATCCCGACCTCTGGTCCTCTCTCTGTCCCTTCTCTCACCTCGATCCCTGTGGCGTTCTCGGTGATGGCGATCACGGTCCTTGTCTCGGTCACTTTCCCTATCTTTATTCCTATCTCTGTCTCGCTCTTTATCACGACCACTTTCCCTTTCTCTTTCCCTTTCCCTGCTTCTAGAGGGCTCCCTCTCCCTGTCTTTCTCATGGTCACGAGATCCATGCTGCAGAAATGCAATAAGAACCCAAATCAATCAAAACATTAAAACAAGATAAGTCTCACTATTTCAATTCGAGCCATTGAGCATTCTAGGTAATTGAAATTGTTCTTTTAAAGTCATATTATGATGCAAAACTGGAAACAGAATATTCCATAACCTATTCGCAAATGGAAATTTAAAATTATAAAGTTGTGTTTTCTCGTGTAAAGAAACTCTCAGGTGCACGCATATTTATCAACATCTAACCCAAGTATAAATCATATTGCCAAAGATACAAACCTTGGAGCCCAAACTCGACGATTTGTGAGCTTCTCTAGGTGAGTCCAAAGTAGTTGGAGAATAGGAGTTCCCGTCAATTCCGTTACTCGACATCTGCAAAAGAAAAACACATTCGATTATGTGATTCAACTTGATTAAACAGACAAATTACAGTACCCAAAAGCTACAACTCACAAATCTGAAATTAAATATTACAAAACCAAAATTAATACATTAACAGGTTACCAATCACCATCCACCCAACCATTTCACCGTCTTTTTCCAATTAATATTATTCCGAAAATTAGGGTTTTGTAATTAGAAAAACAAAAAGGGGGCACGGTTCAAATACAATCAACTGCAATATAAACGCTCCAGGTCATGCGATTGCGTGAATTTCAAACTCAAAACCAAAATCAAACAACTTTTTTTTTTTTTTGAATTCACCGTTCATCAGCTATCGTTAAACACAACAGATCCAATAATCGATTGAGATGTAAAACCGTATAGCCGAGAAGTAGTACCGTTTCAGATGAAAATTCGATTCTGATTGTATGGAAACGTACCACGTACCACGTACCACTTTCGAAACCCTGTTTACTGTGTTGGTACTTTTTCGAATTTTCCCTTTTTCTAATTGTTTTGTTAATCAGAGAGTTTATATATGTATGTGTCGGTGTGAGAGAGATGAGTGCTTAAGGGAACAAAAAAAAAAAACTTCAAGCTTCGCCGATGGGTAAGCCCGGGCCGACCTGCAAAGGTAGGGTTTCAGCTCATGCTTTAAAGGCCCAAAAGAACCGAGTCCATAGGTTACACTAGTTTTCTACTTATGGATCGGTCTTGGGCCTTCAATTTGGGTGTGTTCCCTACAATTGAAAAGGAAAGGCGTAAATATGATAGTTTGGAGGTAGATTGTTTTTTAAGGCAAAATTGTAAAAAAAAATCTAATAATTATGGGTGGTGGCACTTTCATACCATTAACTTTACGTGGTGGCAAAAATATTTCGTAACTTTTAAAAAATTCAATTTGACCTCACTAGTCGCCCAAATTCAAAAATCTCCCGGAGTTAGTCACGTGAGGGTCACGTGCAGCTTCAATTCGGGGATTTTCTCAAAGTCCGGCGAATTTCACCAATTTTTACTCATATTTTGGGGAAGCCAATGCTGACGTGGCAAATGTGGGACCCACGTGATTTTTTTTTTTTGGCAGATTGAAGGGTATTATGGACATTTTCAAAATAGGGTTAAAATAAATATTAAAAAAACTAAACAATAAACACAACCCCGTTTTCAACAAATCAGATGCACAAAACTTATTTCCTCCCCAAAATTGAAAATCTCGAAGAACCTTAATTTAAAAAAAAACGAAATAACAATCACTTACATTCACCTTAGGAAACACACGATTTGTGGGGGATTAGCCTTGCAATGGTGTTCATTAGACAGCCGATAAACCATAGCCTACCCACACCTCACTATCGTAAGTTTTATAATTTCTTTCTCACGATAATTTTTATTTGTGCCGTTCGATTTTATGTTTTTAATGTTGTTGTTGAGTGTTAGTAGTGTTTATTGCATTAGGTGGGTAACAATTGTTATATTTGTGATTATTTTTATACCTTCGGTAGCCCTAGGTTTTTATATGAGTTTGGTTGCTGATTTGATGTGGTTTTTTATTTTACTGTGAAATGGCCCCCATGTGTTTGTATAATTGCATTTGTTTGAGACATGTGACCTCTTTTCTGTAAAAGAAAGATTCTATTTTTATGGATGGTCCCCAATGTTCTTTAATGTTCAGACATGTGACCTTTTCTATATAAAAAAAAAAGTATTGTAGTTTTTTGGATGGTTCCCAATATTCAGACATGTGGGGTTTGTTTTTAATTTTTTATTCTTACAAATTGTAATATTTTATGTCATTATAGATCTTGAAACTGGAACTATAACTGTCACTATGAATTTTGGGGGTCACTTTCAACACACTCCCCATGCAAAATACATAGGTGGTGAGGTAATTATGTATAATTATGTTGAGAGAAAACACATGTCTATGATGGGGTTGCATGAATTTAGTTATAAGAAATTTGGTCCTCCACCTAAAAGGTATCACACACTCTCTGAAGGTGGCTTTAAACTGTTGTGTGATGATGCAGATGTAGTGCATTGGTATTACAATGTGTTGCATGACATTACATTGGGTAGGGAGTTGCATATTATTGTTAAAATTATTCCTATTTGGCAGGGTGTTGAGGGAGATGAACAAGGTTTAGAGATAGATGAAAATGGGGAGGGTGTTGAGGGAGATGATGATATAGATGAAAATGGGTAGGGTGTTGAGGGGGATGAGATAAATGAAACTGGGCAGGATGTTGAGGGGGATGAGATAAATGAAATTGGGCAGGGTGTTGAGGAAGATGGGTTGGGTTTAGGGGGAGATAGGATAGATGCAAATGAGGAGTTATGTAAGTCAGATTCACTAGAGGACAATGAGCATTTGGTTGTGATAGTGAAACTAATGATGACCTTTTACTTGATTCAAATGTAGACATCATAATCCATGCATCAACTTCTAAGGATAGTGTAGACCCATTATGTGGTGAGTGTGATTCTAAAAACGAGCAGGGTGTTGAGGGATATGAGATAAATGAAAATGGGTAGGGTGTTGAGGAAGATGGGTTAGGTTTAGGGGGAGATAGGATAGATGCAGATGAGGGGTTATGTGAGTCAGATTCACTGGAGGATAAGGGATATGATATAAATGAAAATGGGCAGGGTGTTGAGGAAGATGGGTTAGGTTTAGGGGGAGATAGGATAAATGCAGATGAGGGGTTATGTGAGTCAGATTCACCAGAGGATAGTGACTATGGAGCATTTGGTTGTGATAGTGAAACTGATGATGACCTTTTATTTGATTCAAATCTAGACAACATGTAACGTCCCAGGATCGCCCTCCAGACCTGACAGTTAGCCCCACTGTACCGACACGAGTCTTTTCTAGCGCGCTTTTTCCTCACTCACGCGCACCATGAGAGACTTCCCAGGCGGTCACCCATCCCACCTCTACTCCAGAACAAACACGGTTAACTTTGGAGTTTCGATAAGAGGGCTTCCATAAAAGAAGATGCACCTTGTTGGTATGAGCTTACCAATCAAATCTATTGAGCTTTCCTAGGTAGTCTCATAATATGGGGTGTTACAATCTCCCCCCCTTAAACTCGCGACATCCTCGTCGCGATTAAGCTATCTCAGGATTCGTTGCCAGGCGTTGGGATTCTAGAGGTGGCTCCTACGGGTTCAAGAGTTGTAACCGTAGGCTATCCCGATCTTGGGCTCCCTCTACTGGGGCCTTCTCCCTCACGGGCTTTCCAAACGCGTTTCACCCTTGTCCCGCATAGCACTTAGTTCCCAATTTTCCGACTGGTAAACGGCTCTGATACCATTTGTAACGCCCCAGGATCGCCCTCCAAACCTGACGGTTAGCCCCATTGTACCGACACGAGTCTTTTCTAACGTACTTTGTCCTCACTCACGTGCACCCTGGGAGACTTCCTAGGGGGTCACCCATCCCACCTCTACTCCAGGCGAAGCACGCTTAACTTTGGAGTTTCGATAAGAGGGCTTCCAAAAAAGAAGATGCACCTTGTTGGAATGAGTTTACCAATCAAATCTATTGAGTTTTCTTAGGTAGTCTCATAATATGGGGTGTTACACAATATAACTCATGCATCAACTGTTAAGGACAGTGTAGACCCATTAGATGGTGAGTCTGATTCTCAAAGAGAAGTTAGGGAAGTTAAACGAAAGATAGAGGGCACGGGTGCAGGCCAAGCACGGCGGAGCACTGGCGGTCGTGAGGGACGATCTCCCAACTTCTTACCATTCCATGGGCTTTGAATATAATGGGACAACAAATCCATGGGATAACCTGAGCAAACTTCTCATGCACCTATAGACAGTGGGATGTGAGTGGAATACCCTGTTCTCATGCACTCAGGGAAATTGTTGATCAGAGATTGAATCCTCAAGACTTTGTCCACAACTGCTACACTGTTGAGTGTTACAAGAAGGTGTATGAACCAACCATACTGGGCATAAATGGAGAGTTTATGTGGGATGAGACGAATTTCATTCCACCCTCGCCTCCCAATTTTGGCAGAGGAGCTGGAAGACCATCTAAGGCAAGGAGAAGGGAGCCTGATGAGCTATCTAACAAGAGAAAAAAGAACAAGACTGGAAAGAAACCTGTGAAAGTCAAGAGGCAACAAACAACTATGAAGTGTGGTAAATGTGGTGTTGAAGGACACAATGCAAGGGGGTGTAAGGCAACAAAAACTTCAAATTTGCAAAGTGAAGTAAGTGCAACATTTATGTATCTTCTTGTATTTTCTTATTTTTCTTATTTTTTTTCTTATTATTGTTATTTTTTCAACACTTATGTATGATCTTGTACCTGTAGGATTCAGATTTTATTAATGCAGGAGTGCAAGAGACTGAGGTAAATTTTAATATTTTTTTTTTCATTTTCTTATTATTTTTATTTGTCAACACTTATGTATGTTCTTGTAATCTGCTGACTGCACAACTTTTATGTTTTTTAGACTACTAATGTACAAAATGAAGGTGGTTCTGAGAAGGGTTCTCAACTTACTCATGAACAAAGGGTTCAAGGGACTTAGTTCAATTTTAATAATAAAATTTCATATTTGGTATTATAATTTTTTTTAATAAAATTTTATTGTTCAATTCTTGTATTGTTTGTAGACTGGTATAGACCAGAATAATGGTACTTTAGATGGTTCATTCATGACCCCAAGACCAAGAGTGTTGATGCCTCCTTTAAATGAGGTTGCCATATCAGATGAAGAAATGGAAAACACATATGATGACTTCATTGCTGGTAGTCAAACTGGATCATCTACAAACCAAGATGTGCAAATGCCTGGTCCAAGTGCATATGACCAATTGATGATGTCCAAGGGGCCTCAATCAAAGAAACCAACAAGGTAGTTTGTGACATTTAAAATATTTTAGTTGGTTAATGGTAGTTTTTTCTTTTGTGAAACTCTTTTTGTTATGTAAAACTGATCCGTACGTATTTGTTATGTATTTGTATATAGTTCAAGTCATATTTAAGTACTTTTGTTATCTTTTTCAGGTTAAGATTAGGCTATTTTGCATAATTTTGCATTATACAGCTTTTTACTTAACTTTCCGATTTTTCGATCACTAATTGGTCCATTTGAGATGACTTTTGTATTTTCTCATGTAGCTAGAGCGTTTGACGAATCCGGGAGACAAGGACGAGAAAGTCAGCGCCCAAAAGTAGCCACAAGGATACTTATCCGATCGGATGGTTCTGACATCCGATCGGTTTGATCTTCTAAATTCACACCGATCGGATGACCTGGCGGATAAACCTACTAGACTAACATCCGGTCAGATGGATCTGACATCCAACCGGATTGGCTGGCAGAAATCCCCATCCATTCGGATACTTCTGACCATCCGGACGGATACAGGTGTTACAAACTCAGATTTTCAAATAATTTTCAGTTACACTGGGCATTGATGGGGGGTTTGGAAGATACAAAAGACCAAGGATTGTCATATATGAGTCATCATCCTTTGAGGGGAGATCTGACACATCTCTCTACCATCGTTATAGAGTGAACAATTTGTTAGAGCCCTCTCGGCAAATGGTATAAACATACGATTAGTTTTGTAGTTAATCTTTAATCATAAAAATTTGGAGTTCGTGACAAGCTTCCAGGTTCATTACGTAGAGTTTGTTTTCTCTGGAATCGCAAGAGATAGCATAACTTCCATCATTCTAGTTGATCGTATTTTCATTAGAATTCAATATTCTCTAAACTCTATTTTTAATTAGTAGTATTGAAACTTTCGTTGGTATTTCTTGTTTGGGAACTGAGTATTGGAACATTGTATTCGAATCCTTTATGAATGATTTGATTTATATGCTGAGCCTTGAGTTAGTTGAATTAGTTAATTAAATATTGCTTTTATTTGGTTGTTGTTTTTTATTTGATCTTATTAGAATCGTAGTTGGTGATTTCACTCCAAGTGTTCGATGATATGTTTATCTTTTATTTGTAGTTTAAATCTCTCACTAAAGTATTTAAATAGTTCGCTAACCATTTGGTAAATTATTGCAAAAGAGATTGACACTTTCGTTGCAAGTCTACTGTGATCCCGTTCTCTTGCGGGCGAACTTGTTTTTAAAAAATAGACGCGCATTGTTTAACTTGATTTTTAATTTTGAAAGACAAAAAGTTCGACTCAAAAACCTTAACTTGTTAATGGTTGTTTTTTCTTTTGTGAAACACTTTTTGTTATGTAAAACCTTAACTGGTTAATGGTTGTTTTTTCTTTTGTGAAACTCTTTTTGTTATGTAAAACCTTAACTGGTTAATGATTGTGACTCTGTTTCTTTTGATGCACTTTTTCCCCTAAAATTCATGTGGGTCCCACATTTTTCAAGTCTGAATTGACTTCCCCAAATATGAGTCAAAATTGGTGAAACTCGCCGGATTTTGAGAAAATCCCCAAATTGAAGCTGCACGTGACTAACTCCGGGAGATTCTCGAATTTCCGGCGACTAGTTTGTTCAAATTGCGTGTTTTTTGAAAGTTACGGGAGATTTTTGCCACCACGTAAAGTTATTGGTATGAAAGTGCCACCACCCCATAATTATTGGTGTTTTTTTTTTTTTTCAATTTTGCCTTATTTTTACTCCATTCCAATTTACAGACGCTCTTAACTTGAGTGTCAATGATTATTTTACTATTCCAATTTTATTCCTACGATATAATCGAAGTGACAAAGACGGATGTGTGACCCGATCCAAATATTATGAGTACACACATGATTTAAAACAAATATTCATATTGCAAAAGTGATCTCGACCAATCTTATTATGTGCAGTTGAGATGATTTGATTAGCTTATAACTATTAGATGATAGTTAATAATTAATAATTGGTAGCTAATTATAAAATACTGCTTAGTAAAGTAACCGATTGAAAGTTAATTTACTAATATAGACATGATTCTTAGATGTAGAAAAATAATAATACACATAAAAATTAAAAAATATATATACAAATAAAAATAAATTTAGAATTATAAATAGAAACACCCTATTAAATATTTTAAAATTAAGAGAAAAAAAATATAAACAATGATACCAAAATAATTATATCGATAATTATAAAAAAAGTCTTATGTACGAAAACAATATTTATGTAAAAATATAAGTAATGTGTAAGTATATGAAAAATAATATTTATAAATTTAGAATAATAAATAACATTTCATAAAAGAAATATAAATAATGATGCCAAAACAATTACTTTAATAAATAAATATTTCATTATGTCTAAAAATAATATTTATTAAAAATAGAAAATAATATGTAGTATATAATTACAATATTATAAGAAAAAATGAAAGAGAAGATTTTCTCCAATAAGCTATCAGCTGATTAGAAAAAATCATGGCCCCATTTGGTAAAGAGAGGTTTTAGCCAAAATTAGAGAATTTGACTCAATTGAGAGGAATGACCAGTCAAGTCCTCTAATTGGTATGTTTCGTAAACAGAGGTTACAATTAGATTTTTGAATTCAAAAGCTAATTTTGAAAAAGCTCCATATAGGAGATTTTTGGGAAGAGAGATTTTGAAAATGAATTGAAATGACAATTTTGTCCTCAAATTAACAAAAAAAATTATAAACTTACATGCAAAAATTTATTACAATTAAATAATAGTAATAATTATCTAAATTAAGTTTAATATATTAAAAAATTTACAACTCAAATGTTATTTATAAATAATAATTTTTAAATAATGATTGTTGTTTTGTAAAAATTACTTTAATTATTCAATATATTATAAATTTTGTTATTAATAAAAGAAATACTCAACAATAAATTGTGCAAATGCTCCTTTTTGTGATTTTACACGATCAAACAGGTATCAGCTCTCAAATATTTAGCAAACAGTTTTATACAACTGCTAATGCAATCAGTTATCCGCTAACAGATAATGCAATCAGCTATCAGCTATTCGCTATCGCTGATTGCCAAACAGGGCATATGAATATTAGTTTTTTTTTTTTGAAACGGTGCTTTTTATGCATAATCAGCTATTATGAGTCGATTAGAAACATTTAACAAGTGGTATGAAAAAGTTGATTGGGGTGAATAAAGTATCAGCTCCTTCGAACCGCTCAACTAAGCTGCCCCGTAGTCTTCATCTGATTATATATTCTAGACAAAAAATTATAATGGTTGAAGCACAAATCGTATGAGGATTCAGGAGAGTTGTTTTATTCTTTTTACATTTTTAGACGTATGAGTCTTAAATTAAAATTGTGGAAAAAAAAATATCATTTAAAATAGATAACAAACTAGTAAGTAAATAGTGCTTTTACTCGTGTGATGCACGAAGTGCAATTTGATTATTTTTGTATAAATATTACATTACTTTATTTATTATATGTATGGGAATGGAGGATACAATCAGTGTCTCAAAATCCAGATTTGTCTCGTTTAGTAATTGACTCGTTGGTCTAGTTGTTAACTTGAGCATGTGGGTGTTGGTCTCTTCATAGGCAGTGTTTGATTTTATAGTAGTTTTTTCAAGGTCATAGAAATCGTTAGGCGGCGCTAGTCGGGCGCCGGCTTAGCGCTTAGGTTGCCTGGAAGGTCGGAGGTCTAATTTTTAAAAAAATAAAAATAAATAATTTTGGTCGATTTTTGTCGTCTGGACTGCCTAGGCGACCGCTTAGGCCCGATTTGTGCCGCTTAGCCCGAATTTTCGTCTGGAACAATTTTTTCCTCTGATTTCACCTAGGTTCTCCTAACTCCTACGCCCCACCTAGGCTAAAATTTACAACATTGTTTTTTCTTTTTTTTTTTTTTACGTGGGATAGAGACAACAAAACATAATAATATCTCTTCAAAACTATTATTTTTATGAAGTTTGATGACCTAATATTATGAGTTAATTTAATATAGTATTTCAGAATTTATGAAATATCATGAACTTGTATGATTTAAAATATGACATGCATAAAAATTAGGGATAAATTTTTTTTTGCCTCCTAAAGTATCACGAGATTTTGACTTTACCTCCTAAACTTTTTTTTTTTTTAAGTTGCCTCTTGAAATTTGCGTTCTTTTGAGTTTGCCTCCTAAAGTACAATTCAGGCCAAAAGGTTGTCGGACGCCGTTCACGTGACTTACACGCGAGGGCACGAGCGTCTTTTCTCTTTTCAAATTTTTTTTGCCTACTCAACTATCTCATCTTTTTTACTTTACCTCCTAAAGTATTTTTCTATCAAGTTGTCTTTTCAAGTACGATTTTATTTTAAAATTGCCTCCTTAGGACAGTTTTTAGGCCAAAAAATAAAAATAAAAATCAAATTATGCCGATGGAATTTACCTAATGAATTATATACCCTAGGTAAATAACAACAAAAACAACAACAATAACAATAATAATAATATATTACTAATATTTTTTAAATATAAATAATATAATTTTAATATATATAACATTATTATAATACACTTTTAAATACTACTACTAACTACTAATAATATATAATTATAATATAATAATTTATGAATATAATTTATAATTTAAATAATATATTTAATAAACATATAATTTATAATACACTTTCAAATAATAATATAATATTATATTATTTGAAATACATTATATGTGTATTTTATTATATGTGTTGAAATAATATTACGTGTATTATATTATTATATATTATAATTTTAAAGTGTATTATAATTATATTATATGTATTATATATATATATATATCTCTCCTATATATTAATGCAAAATCCTCCTATCCTATGTGTCTGCTTCGTATGCTTCGTTTGACAAATAAAAAATTATGGTGCTTTAGTTGCTTACGTGTCATCCGAGCCTCAAATACACCTAATTTAATACTATATTTTTTCCTTATATAATAATCAAAAGTAGGAATCCTATTATAATTTAATAAACCCAATAATTATTTAATAAAATAACCTAAAATCAAAACCTGATATATTAAATTATAAAAATAAGAAATGTAATTTAATTATATACTACTTATCTTATCATATTATACTAACCCCAATAATATAATTAATAAAATAATCTAAATAAAATGTTTAATAATATGAAATTAAAACACGTATACAAAACCTTTTATGGTGAACAAAAGGGACAAAAGATTATCCATTGATACGGACTTGAGAGAGGCAAAAGTAAGTGCATGCCTTCAAAGTACAGTATGTCAAATGGCCTTATTTCTAAACAATCACTAAAAATATAGTTAAATTCCTTATAATCTTAGTCCTAATAATATAATGAATTAAATAATAAAAAATTATATACTTTATTTTTTTATAATTTTAGTCCTAATAATATAATTAATAAAATAACTTAAAATAAAGACCTGATAATATGAAATTAAAAAAATAATAATAAATATAATCTAATAGTATAGTAATTATCTTATCATAGTATAATAATCCCAATAATATAATTAATTAAATAACCTATAATAAAGTCTTAATAATATGAAATAAGAAAAAGTAGAAACATAACCTAATAATATACTAATTACCTTAACATCACCCCTATATATTAATGCAAAATCCTCCTAACCTATGTATCTACTTCGTATTCTTTGTTTGGAAAATAAAAAATTATGGTGCTTCTGTTTCTTATGTGTCATCTGAGCCTAATATCTACTTAATTTAATATTCTCATTTTATTATATTTTGTCTAATTTAATTTTTCCATTTGTTATATTTCTCCTAATTCAATATTTATCTTATACTTAATTCAATACTTTTCTTTTATTCTCCTACAAAATATAAATAAGTCATATATAATTAGTAGAAAAGGTCAAATTTAGTTACTTTAGTAAAATACAAATTACATATGAAACAACTTTAATTATTAAAAAAAGTTATTATGAAAATAATTAAATAAGTTCTATTTATAATGAAAGCTAAAATAATTTTATTACTCAAATTTTAATAATCTATTCAGATAAATTAAGAGTTATTTTCAATAATATAAGTATGCAACTGAATATTAAATTCAACCAAAATATAATAATATAAAATTATATAATAATAGTTATTAGTATTATTTATTATTTTGATGATACACCGATACAATACGACACGGGCTGATACTATGTCGTCAATCGAGTTTTTCAAAGTACGTAACTAATAATTATTAATGAATTTGATTTAAATATTAAATATAATAATAATTATTAATTAATAGAAATTAGATTCGGGTATACAATGTGATATTTTTTTAATTTTTAGTAGTATGTAAATAAAATTATTAATAAATTTAATCTTAACATTAAAATAAAGATTATTTAATAATTATAATAATAAATAAATAAATTAGAAATGTACAAGTCACGGGTTATAATACATCATTTGAATTTTTTTTATTTTATATTTAAAACTTTGGACTTCTCAGTAATATATATATATATTTTTTGATAAATCCCGTGTAATACACGGGTATTAAACTAGTATATATATATATATATATATATATATATATATTGAAAGTAACATTATATATTAACAAATAAATAAGAAATAAAAAAAGTTACAAAAATTGTTATCGTTATTGCAAAAATAGTCATATTATATATTTATATATATTAAATACATGAGTTAAATTTATAAATTATATTTCAAAATTATTATTATTATTATTATTATTACCAATACTACTACTACTACTACTACTACTACTACTACTACTACTACTACTAGTAATAGTAGTAGTTGTACTAGTAGTAGTATTTAAAAGTGTGTTATAATTATGTTATGTGAATTAAAAATTATATTATTTATATTTAGAATATATTAGTAATATATTATTATTATTATTATTATTAATATTATTATAACCCAGGGTATCATTCATTAGATAAATTTAATTGGTATTTGATTTTTATTTTTACATTTTGGCCCAAAAACTGTCCTGATAATTTTAAAATAAAATCGTACTTGGGAAGGCAACTTGATAGAAAAATACTTTAGGAGGCAAAGTAAAAAAAAAAATGAGATAGTTGAGGAGGCAAAAAAAAAATTGAAAAGAGAAAAGACGCTCGTGCCCTCGTGTGTAAGTCACGTGAATGACGTCCGACAACTTTTTGGCCTGAATTGTACTTTAGGAGGCAAACTCAAAAAAATGAAAACTTTAGGAGGCAACTTAAAAAAAAAAGTGTTAGGCCATCTAACCCGATACTATAATGTATTGATTTTTGTACTCAAAAGTATCGATTTTTTATAAATCTCTGACCTGTGTTATGAGTATTGGTTGTACTACAATATTGATATTATAATGTATTAATTTTTTACTATAATGTATTGATTTTTGTATTATGTATTGATATGAGATTTTGGCCTAACGGATGATCCGTTAGTTTGAGTTGACAAAAATGTTGCCCTTTTTTAAATCATTATAATCATGTAAGAACCCATGATAGTAGAGATTAATCATAGAAAATTCAGTCCAATCATACTAATATAGTAATATGTCATATTGAGAATTATATAGAAATTCATGCATGAACTTAAAATAGGCTTTAATTAATAAAAATAGAAAACAAATATTTTCAATTGGATGTACTACAAATAAAACAGTTTTATGCATGTATATATTAGTACATAAATAAAAATAATATATAGTATCACATAATAAATCATATATAATTTGAAAGTTATATAAGAATTGGCGTATAATATGCAAGCCAACAACAATTAAGGTTCATACAACCAAAAAAATCATATTAATTAGTAATAAAAAAATCAATTGAATATATCACACCATTCCAATTACATTTCATATTTTCAACACATTTTGTATTTAGCGAAAAAAATAGCTAATTTCAAAACAGAAAATTACATTTAGGCGGGAAAGTTTCCAAGTTACTATTTATAAAATACTAGCCTAGATAGATTGTCCTCTATTAATTTCATTTATGAAGAAATGATCGAATAATTTGTAGGATTATACTTAAATAACAATTACCCCTAAATATCACATTTTTCATTAAAAAAATTATCCTCCAAACTTGGAGTAATTTGTGCAACGTATCCTTAATCATGCAGGAAAATGCCATCGTACATTTACGTCTTTTATGGGTACCATACCCTCAATCTTTTAACCAATAGAGTGTTGTCACATCATTTATTAAATATACATCTGGATGCACACTATCTATACCCATACTTAAAACAAACCCAAAAAAAAAAACAAAAAAAAAACTGCCACCATTAAAAAACAAATTGCTACCATTTAATCTAAAAAATCTTCTACCAATTTATCCAAATCGTTAATGTTGTAATTATTATTATTATTTTTTTAAATATCTAATGTTGATGTTTTATTGTAATGTCAATGATATGAATACCTCTCTCTTAAAAAAAAAAAAGAAATTACTCTTTATTAATTCTGAAATTTTTAGTATAAATTTTTTATTTTTATTGAGAATAATAATTACTCTTTATTAATTTTAAATTCTTTAGTATGAAAATCTTCATAGACTCATATACTATTAAATAAAATAATAAATAATATCTTATTTCTCGAACTATTCCTTTTTAATAACGAAAATACTTTTGTTAATTATGTGAGAAATTAAATAATATTAAATATTTTAGTGTCAAAAATTAATATTTTTAGAAAAACTATGAAAGAGTAAAAATTACAAAAAATATATATTGTAAGAAAACAAAGAAAAAAAGGGAACGGGAATGAGATGAAACTGTGAAACTGGATCAGTTCTAATCATCACATTAAAATAACTAAAATATGAAATGAAAAACTAATAAAAGTCAATCTTGTTTAATTTATAATTTAATAATATTTTTAAATTTATATTATTATAAAATTACACATTAATTATTCAAAAACTTTAATTACATACAATTTGAATTTTTTTTTAATATTGTCTATAATATAACTGAAATAAAAAATAACAATATTTACCACTAATACAAAAAAAAATAAAAAATTGGCGTTTGCAATGCCAAATATGGCGTTGTAATGTTCTAAAATAATTTAAATAGCGCAACACAACAAAGAAGAATTTATTTAGGTTCACAACGAATGGAACTTTTAGAATGCATGCACAATTGYACAAGCTGCTTACCGTGGCCACCTACCGCCTTCCCTTAGGGCCGTCGTCATGCTATAACTCTCAAACGGTTGTCAAGGATGGATGTAATTCCGAAAGATGTGAGTTTTTCTATTTATTTGCTCCCCGCCGTGATTCAATTAGAATGGATAAGAGACTCGTGGGATTGACATGAGGGGGCAAGGATGGCTATATTTCTGGGAGCGAACTCCGGGCGAATATGAAGCGCAATTAGAGCTTTCTGTTAGAGTGAAATCACCCCTCTTCGCGGGGGTTTGTATACTGGACCCCTCGCTTTTCACTATACTGTTCTAAAATAATTTAAAATAGCACAACACATAACAAAGAAGAATTTATTTAGGTAACGCTATTTTTTCGCAAAGGATTGTGATGAAACTTGCCTATTCTAGTCCATATATTAATATTGTGGTATTACATTCAATCCAATGGTCATTATCAAATTTTAACATCTAAGGGTAGAAAATAAAGTGGAGGAATGATACCCAAAAGGGCACTGTAGGGACTCCCAATCATGCATACACTAGTCATGATTTATCCAAAATAATATCACAAAACCAGAGCATAGCCAGAACACTCGCATTAACTTACATTTCAATGGTACAGTAATTTTAACTCGAGCAGCTGTTAAATCGGTAATTTTGACAATAAAATCACAAGATTACATCGCTGTCGACTAAACATTAAATTCGCATTTACACCTGCAAAACAAGCAAAATTCGCTATCAACTTCAGATCTCACTAAACCTATGGTAACATAATTGCAGAACATGGCAACACAGATTGAAAACCATTGCTCATAAGAAGCTTGTGCCAAGTGTGAGGTCATTCAAGTTGGATATGATCTGCGTTCGTGTCGTCCCGATTTGTTGAGCGATGTCGACCTGATCTTCGAGTGGGAGCATCTCATAACTACAAGATTTGTGGGCCGAAAAGAATAAGTTACAAGAGCATAAAGACTGGTGTTTTAAATCAACTAATAATTAAAGATGATGGCTGTGATTGGATGCATTTTCGCTTGGAAATTTATTATTCTGCTAAAAAATAGTGATGACCACTTTTCTTTTTCTGATAAGATAATAATGAATATCAAGAATGTGATTGGATATGAGATGAAAATGTAATGATAAAAGCCGTTATGATATAAAAATGGCAAAATAATGATTGGTAGTAAAAAAAGGCAAAAATAATTTGTTCCTTCGAGAAGAGTATGTAGAGGTGATTGGTAGGAAGGGGAAAAAAAAAAGAGAACGAGTGAATAATGTGTTTTCTGAGAAATTTGGTAGACAATAACATTTCAGGGTGAAAATTTTCTTTTATTTTTTTTTCGCATCCAATCACTACCTAAGATTTCACATAATACAAAAAAAAATAAAAATCCAACTTTGTTTTAAAATTACAAACACCTTCTCCGACAGGTACAATTTCTAAGCTAAACCTCACGAGTGGTATTTTTAATTATCCTTTTATTCGATACGAGAGGACACCTTTTATTTATGTGATCAGGCTAAACCTCGGGTAATTTAGTAATTATCATGAATAAGCATACGTACTCTGAAAGCAGCTCACAGTCAACGATGCTATCAGGACCAGGCCGATGAGCCTTTCCATTCGAACTGAAATGTCGAAAGGATCTCGGATTCAGCCCAGCGACATGGGCAACGGCATCGACGAGCTTTTTCTGCAATGACTGAAGCCGACGAAAAGTAAGTTCTTCAAGAGGCGCAATACAGCCTATGCTACCGTCAAGGGTTCCGAAAAGCAAACCAAATCGGTTCGTCTTATCAGAGCCTGGAGCTGTTCGATCAGCGGACGTGGGCAGTAATTGCAGACGCAAAAACTTGGTGATATGGGCCCCGACGTGAAACTCAGCCCTCGATAGAAGCTTCTGCCCTTTCCAGCTTTCCGACATCTTTGGGGCGTAGTAGAATATCTACGTGTTGCACGCAAAATGTGAAAATTCATCCGAAAAAATAGTTTCTTAACCTCTAAATAAAAAAAGAAGAGCACCACTGTCGATGGGTTTTAAGTCATTATGCTATAACCAGAAATCAAGATATAATTACAAAACTACCCCTGAGGTTTGACCTAATTATATAAAAAAAAAGAGCTTAATTAACTTTCAAAATTAAATAAGGTTCCTATTTGCTTAACAAATATCCCCTATTGAGGGTGAAATTTTTTTATTTTCTTTTTATAAATAAACTAAACCTCAAGGGTAACTTTTGTAAATAACACGAAATATTATTAATTCATATCTTAATAGGAAGGATGACTTTTAACTGTGTTCAGAAAAAATAAACTTGATAACTACAAGCCAAGATTTCCAGAAACACCAAAAAATTTATCATAACTAAAAAATTTCACAACATACACAGAAAT
Organism: Phtheirospermum japonicum; assembly: GCA_014905375.1. Lineage (NCBI taxonomy): Eukaryota > Viridiplantae > Streptophyta > Magnoliopsida > Lamiales > Orobanchaceae > Phtheirospermum > Phtheirospermum japonicum. The sequence continues at coordinate 220,898 of BMAC01001003.1, read as the reverse complement.
GTGCTAACCTGAACATTCTTTTGGTCATCTGAAACTGTTAGACTGAGTGTGCTTCCATCAATCAAGAACTCAGTTGCTAAACAATCAAGTGGACCAAAATCCTTAGCCAATAAATTTAGCTGAGAGCCTTGCTCCTTCCAACTAAGGAAGTATATGCTTTTGTGAATATCACCCAGAAGAATGAAGTTTTTAACCTGCAAGATTTATCATCATCAAAAGCAAGTCCAACCAAACAGCTCGCAAGTTATCGTAAACTAGTGCACGATGTATCTCTTACAGCAAAACAATAAAAAAATGAATTATTTGAGATTTTGTACATCTAATTAAACTATAGAAAATAAATCATCAATAAAACTTAATAAACCCATAAGCTTTTCTAACTGATTCTGTAAAGATGAAAATTTGAGCTATTGAACCAAATCAGTACACTACTTAGTTAGAATGTACAACTATACTGAAAATACACATTAAGTAAAAATTAATTGCACCACTAAGAATCACATTGATGTTTATGTTTTAAAGATCAAAGTGGGAGATAAAAATTGCAACAAGTCTCGCTTAAACGAAATAATATTTTTCTGCAAAAATAGCTTTTTCCATTTTTCCATACAACTGGACTTAAATAAGACAAAGAGACAATCAGAAGGTATTATGGGTAGTGCCGGATGCATACAATGTTTAAGCTCACAACATAGAGCGGTGGGACATCATAGAAGGCAACGCCATTCAAATCGGAACCCGTCCACTTGTGCAGGATGATCTTAGGACCTGAAGCTATTAGCAAATGACCTTGAAGTGATGCAAGAGCTGATATAGCACCTTTCAACTCTTTGGCATAGACTTCTGAAACCTGAAAAGATTAGGATAAAATTTAGGTGTTCAAGCATTTGCAAAACAATAGGATATAAACAGTAAGATGAACACAATATGCGGTATTTTGATCAGTTGAAGCTAAGGATGTCAGTGGGAGTTTTTCATTCTCATGCCCGACCCGACCCTTTCATTTTTTGAATTCTTTTAAAATCTATTATTTATATTTTGTAATATTGTATATTAGTGTTTTTTTTTTTGTTAATATTTTAAATTATAAAATGGGTGGAACAGGTTAACCGTAAGTTGGGGAAGGCCCAATTAGTGAAACAACGAGGTACCTGGACTTGACTATTGTCAGAATTCTTTTCGACAGAATACAAGAGCACACGTCCTCTTGCTGCAACATCCTCTCCTTGCGCATAAGCAGTTCCAACTGCCAAAAGTGTCTCATTTCGTTGTGTTGAAGTGTTCTGTAAGTATATACAACACAACAACAGCGCACAATAATTATTCCACACTTTACTTTCCTCAAATAAAAATAAAAACTATTCCAAAATTTACTTTTCAAAATTTCTGTGAGGCAAACTACTGATACAACCGAAATATCGGAGACCAAAGGTAAAATGCAAATTGCTAAAATGGAGCAGCTAATGTCCAAAGTTGGACTTACAAATAATGTGACAACTCGAACAGTTAGAGCATTTTCAGAACTTTGCATTGGAATTGTAGCCCTTGTTTGCCAGGGACCAGTGGATTTTTCTGGTTCCATAACCCGAATCTCATATTCTTCGACGGGATAGGTACCATCCGAATTCAAATTATCATGCTCAAATTGATTTCCAGCTTCATGATCAACAAGCGATGAGAGGACTTGATTAATTGGCTTGAGTACCTAAATGAAAACATAAGGAAAGTAATGATTGCTTAACCCATTCCTTTCACTTTTTATCATATTGTCATTCTGCTCATTTCAAAGGAAATGAAGGAAAAAGAAACAATTTAAGATAAAGAATGTACTCACTGGAACGGAAACTATAATCGAGTACAAGTTCTTCTCAGAAAAATAAGTAACTTGATGTGGGGTCCCCTTCAGTGCTATCTGCCAGCCCTCAGAGAAAACAAACGAAACCAAAGGCACCAAAGAGCAGACAGAGAAAGCATTTCATATTAGCTCATCAGATTCAAATTCAGTGTCATGACAAACTGACTTGTGCATTAGAGAGAGAGAGAGAATGGAGAGAGATATGAATGTTTACCTTTTGTACAGGCCAATAGTTGTCATAGGATGATAAAGATGGAAGTTGACATATTTTCAGAGCACCCTAAAGAGAAGACAAAAATAAATAAATTATTTTTCTGTTCATATTAAATTTTAAAAGTTTAAAAGAAGATTATATAATTAGCTAACCTCTGAAGTTATATATATAAACCCATGATTACAGTTCACGTTATGAAGAACAGTGAAGGCCGCTATGGGTCCATCACAAACCTGAAATGGAAGGGTAAATGAGTCTCTAAGTGTTTGGCAGATTGGTTATAATTGGGAAACCAGAATAGATAAGAATAGACCCAAATGAACCTGTGGATGTAATCGAATACGCTCCCTAAACACCATGAACCAAGCCGGCCTAGACCCAGAGAGGAAAAAACCTTGTAAACCACCGACATTCTTGAAAATAGTTATCCGTTGCGATGAGATTCCGGAAGGTGTATCCTCTCTTGCATACGTGTCCAAGGCGACTCGAGCAAATCGTAAATTCCTAAGCCTAGATACACTTATACTGCTAAGATTACCCTCGGCCTTAGAAGCATTTTCTGAAACTTCATAAATGTAAGCATGATAACAAAGAACGCTACCATCAGATAATAATCCAAACAAAAATGGGCGGCTATGCTCTCCGCCCCATCTCTGCATGGACAACTCAACAACCTTTATACCGTGAGGAGTCTCTTTTCTGCCATTTCCAACATCTTCAGAATATTTGTTCGTGAGTTTTACAGGATCATGGGAAAATGTATCCTGGATGTAGCTCTTTCCAGATACGAGTTTATCAACGGAGAAAACGCAGCCAAAATTAGGCACATCACATATCTCGAGATTTCCATTTTCATAGCACAGCACACAATATACATCACCCTGGTCGTGGGTTCCGCCATCGGCACCGTCAATAGCCTCTCCAATCCCAGTAGAAAGCCAGGCATCGGTACTCGTCTTCCGAAGCCATGGTTCGGGCCCTTTGTCGTGATAGAGAGTACAAGCCGATACCACCTTATCGGAACTTTCGAATAGCGGTGGAATGGTAACAGATAGAGAGCATGTGGATGGATCTACGAGAACAGAAGCAGGCACCGTTCAGGGGCAGAGCTAGAAAACTTTTATTGGGGGGTTCAAGAGTAAAATGTTTATGTGGGGCTCAATGGATGAAGTTCAATATTTTAATATTAAATATAAATGGGTAAATGACATTTTCAAATTTCTGTTGGGGGCTAAAGTAAAATATTTGTAAGGGTGCTAAATGAATAAAACTTAAATTATTTAATATTAAATATACATGAATAAACTATTTAAAAAATAAATAAATTGGAGGAGCTAAGCGATAAGGAGACTTCACCCACGGGACAATATTCCAAGGCTTAAGGTACAGTTTAGCAGACAAAAATCTTGAAAATGGACGGCCAAATTACATGGCCCTTCTTGATTCATGTGAAGAAAGTTATTTCAATTTATATACTACAAAATGTAAATGTGAATTTCCTACAACATAAAGATCGAACTACGATAATTAACTTTTAACTATAGCAGAGTGGAAATTACCTCCAACAAGAAGCTGGATACTCCCATCAGTCATTCTCAGCAACACATAAGGATCAGCAATAGAAACTGATGATACGATAGTCCCTTCAGAAACTGCACCCGCCTCTGAATTGGAAGACTTGAAGCTCAATTCTTGAGTCATAAAAGCACCATCAAGGATCCGAGCACCACGAGCAAATATTTGGATAACTCGTCGTCTGCTTAAAAAGTTAGGACAAAATGTTTTCACATATTAGGACCTCTCAAATATATCCAGCTACGTAAATGATATATCATTAGAGATTCACTGCAACAATAAGAAATTAAAAAACAAACTCCTTCAAAAAGAATAAATACGTACACAAAAGAAGTTATCTCCGATTATCAAATATCTAATATGTACATTGGTATTTGGTACAAAAGAGTTTAACAAATAGCTGGTCAATAAGGAATTTCGACACCCAGCACCAATCATCTTTAAGAATATATTATTGCATGTTTCAAGAGATTAACTTATAGTCCATAGTGGGGGATAATCCATTGAAATCAAGCTCTCAATAACACAGTTCTTGTACCAATCTCATGCCTACTATACATTTCTTAGTCTAATACACTGTCCATTTCCCTGAATTAATCCATATCCCATATTTTCTGGAAGTAGCAATAATAGAAGAGCTTCAGTAAAATACTGAAGAAGTTACATATCTTCCCCAGTGTACCACTAATGAGAAGAATATAGCTTATTACTTGCCTTTTAAATTACTATGAATCTCCAGATGAGAGGAGAAGAAAAAAAACAATCACAAAGACCGTCAATATAGTATATGTTACACAGACGAGAAACACACCTTCCAAACAAATTCCCTGCTGCAATTGTACTTCCCTGGACGTAGTAGTCAACATTTTCAGTTACCTCCTCAAGATTATTAGCTGTTTGCAGTACCTGTAGCACAAGAAACAGACCAGTATTACAATACTGCAAGCATTAATGAAAAACCATAGGTTCAGGATAACTAGAGGTCCACTCAATTAGTTGCAATATTTTCTCCAATTACGTCACCATATCAACATATAAAGGTTATCAATGGCATACCATAGTACGATTTTCCAAACTAATAATTAAGTATGCATGATATTCATCTTCATCAGCTGCCCCTTTCGAGGAATCACTGCGTAAATTCTTGTGGTAGACAGTCCAAATCCCTTTGCAACCAGGCAACGATTCCTTCACAAAATACAATAAGTAATGAGGTCATAACTTCTGTTTATCATATAAAACAAGACAATCGCTTGAGACTCTTCTGATAAAATTATATATACTTATAAGCACAAAATGTACAATAAAGCACAGTTTCAAAAGGCTCCTATCCTAAGTGAGGAAACATATACATAGCTAACAAAATGCAGAATAAAGCACATTTATTAATATAAAAAGAGCACCCTGCATATGATCTGGACTCCTCATATCAGTAGAAAACACATCAGGACTAAAACAGATATGTTCATAAAGGACCATGAATCATTTCAAAAGATCACAAATTCCAGAATGGTGCAAAAGTTAACAAGCACCACAGGACAGCATTACATACTTGAGTTATTATATCAGGACGGATTGATTGCTGGAGCACGCTAAGAGCACCATTCTTTCCATGACCAGAACAGCAAACCTGAATAAAATCCAAAAACAAGGATTTTAATGTGCTCGTGTAATATGCAAACAAAGTTCATTATTTTGGCTAACAAAAAGTTGATGAAAAAGTCAAATGGATAACAAATGACAACTTAAATAACGGACAAAGGGATTATACAGTTAATATCATCTGCTATGCAATAAATAGCAGTCAATGATGTGATTATCCTGTTAATTTCAAGTATGAAGTTCCACATGCACTGAAATTATAACTAACCAATTCATAATTACTTTGCTTCGCAATTCCTGTAGCATTAGGATCAGCATTAATTCTTAAACCATAGGAGAAATCCTTCAATGGACCAACATTAAGTAACGAATCCCTGACTGCAAATGTGAAAGTTTTCTGCACAAAGAAAAAATAGCAATGCATTTGTTAGAAATGGGAGAGTATGCCTGTGAAGAATCCATGTCATTACACTAATGCAATTTCGGAAGCTTCGACTGCAATTTAATTGTTAACCATGGAAAGATATCACAATGCAGGTGATGATTTAACCTGAGCTGACTGAGCATTATTTGGACCCGTGCCATAGAAAGAAAGATCATCACCAGTAACTAAATCCTGCAATGCATCAGAGGGAGACCTCCGCAGTCTCTTGGTCAAAGGAGCATCGCTTTCAATATCCCCAACCTACAGAAATTAAAATAAGACAGTGTTAACTTAATTATGCATGTAGCATTTCTTAATAATAGAATTTCAAACCCTAGAGAAATCTAATGGTTAAAACTGTGGTGATCCATTCATTCTATGCTCTACAACAATAAAAATGATAACCTCTTCTTTCACATCAGGAGTCAGTGTTGGAGCTCCCACGCCAGAATTGTATTGCACAAGCAGACTATCACCCAAACGACTCCCCAAGAAGAATAAGGAGTTTCCAATGGTTGTAATATCCTACAATGAAAAGCAAGTAAATGCAATAATGAAAATATGATATAGACGTTTCATCATTAATGTGCAATAGCATGAAGAACTTATATGTGACTGACCGAAGTAAGTACTGAAGCTCTTGACTTGGTAAGTTCAAGTCTCTGCACAATTCTGCAACAATGAAACATAAATAAATACACATTACATTCAAGTAATATCAAAATAGTACTGAAAGTGTGGTTCCACACATGATTAGCTGCTTTAGTTATTATCAAGCAGC
>BMAC01001003.1:187055-212797 GCA_014905375.1 Phtheirospermum japonicum | reverse complement strand
AAGCAGTGGCTGGTAATGAAATTTTAAAGTACCGTGGCTGACCAAATGAGTGGATGCTGCTTTAAAGTTGTACTGATGCTGAGTGCAGAAACCGTACAAGTGTGATGTTTCCAAGAGACACGACCTGCCCATGTAAGCTCCTGTTCATGTAGGATTACCACAACAGGCTCGATGTAACCTGACAAACATTTAGCTCTTAACCATCCAAAATATAGTTGATCGAGACTGGCTTAATGAACTGAAACTGCTTAAAAAGCATACACAAAGACACCAAATTTAGGTGCCCGTGCCCAACGAGCAATATCATCTACATGATTAGGAAAGAAAAGAAAGAACACAATAACTTCAAACAGAAAATAATATTTCAAACAATTTGTACGTCTGGATATATGTAAGACCACTTGATAGTCAATAATCAACCCTTATTACTATTATCTTTAATAGAAAAAATTGTCTAATCTTAATATAGCACAAACTTTAGCTTAAGATGACGCAGTCATTGCCATCTTAAGACCAACATTTTGCACATATGGCTGCTTGCATGAGCCATGTGTGTCTGCCAGCTGACTAGCTTCAGCCAAGATGTTTAGACTTGTTGATATTTCAACTTTAAACACATGTGCAGCATGCAGGTAACTATAGTTTCTCAGAAAAAGACGAGAATAAGAAAAAACAAGTCAGACTTACCATGTATAAAGATAAAATCCTTAACATGCTTCATATCAAGATCTCGTAAGCCAACTATATATGAAGAATCAATTCGAGAAGCACCAGTAGGCCCTGAACCAAAAGCGCTGTCCTCGCCAACTAAACCAGAGCTAGCCTAACATCATATTTTCACAATTAAATTCATAAATAAATAACCAATGTACACAGTTATAGCATAAACCAGCTACAGGCAAAAGTATTAGTCTAGACACAACTCACTTAGAAGACATGCTCATTTTCAATCAACTAAACAATTAAATGCAACTAATATGTTTACAAACGGAAAATGTAATTGGTGGCTCAATGTTACAGAAAACCCATGTTCTTCTGTTTTGCCTTTTGTTCAAGCAAACCTATCTAATAGATCTAAACTCTTGATCCCAATTCAAGGTTTAAACTGTTTTAAAAACATACGACAATCCCCATCTACACAACCACGCGGTGCATATATGCTCTGATCAATATAATCATGACATGGTTATTGGATATGATTCCATATTGATTTCATATAATCATATCATATTAATACAAGTCTACAGCTATTTCCATAAGGCATAAGTACTTAAAATCGCATTTAGAATTATTTAAACAGGAAAAAATATGAACACCGAATAGAATGCACTAGGAGAATGACATGAACCTCTGATACAGTACCAACCAATTTGCTTTCATTCTTATTTCTTCGGCATTGACCAAAAGAAGCATTAGTCAACAAAATTTCTTTGCTACTATAATAGTTTTTTTGTTTTTTTTTTGCTAAGAGCTTATATAATAGTACTAGCACAGTAGAACCATGCAAGTATTACTGGTCCCCATGATTTGTTGGTACTGTAGTCGTGATTTTACACGTTATGGACAACCACTCCATTTATCATGTTGTTTTCAGTAATGGGAAACAGCAAAAATGATGGTGATACATGTATGAACAGGATGGGAACAAGTTACAGGGATCGGATGTCTTTCAGCTGATAACAGCATTAATGGTGGAGGGCATATCAGCTTAGGGACAAAATGCAGGGAGAAGATTGAAATTGCTCTAATTTTAGGTAAACTTGTGCAAACAGGTAGAAAACTGCAATAATTGTTATGCAGAACCAAGTTTTGGATAATGGGTCCTTGGGCTGCCAACAGTAGAAAAGACAAGGGACATATCAGCTTAAGAACAAAATTGCATGAAGAAATGCATTTCTGTCGGTCCTTTCTATTTGAAATAAGTAAAAAAAAATGCTATTCCCATATTCTAGTTGCATATTGAACATTCACTAAGGGAAACATAGTACAATTCAAAATTTATCAGAGTATTTATTACCTACCCAAATAGCATTATTTGAACACTAAAATTTACACATTCTCGATAAACAAAACAACTTCCATATTCAGAAAGACGCAACAAGTTTAAGACACATCACTAAACCAAAACCTCGGCTGCCTTGAGCATTATCATTTGTAATCCATAAACAAGAACTGCAGCACACCTCCCCAGTGGATCAACTTTCACTAGTGGACCTCTAGCAAAACATTCTCTGCCTCTTTTCAAGTACAACCAATCTGGGCCCTCAAAACAGTGCATTGAACTGGAAGAGGAAATGAGCAAGACCGGAAAATTAATAAAATGAAGTAGCATTTTTAAAATATAATTCGTGAAATGAAGATTAGAAACAAATTAGCACCTTAAGTTAAGCTGATGACTATGAATAATATCAAGATTGGAGAAAAAAGTCACTAAAAGCCACTCAACAGGTAAGAATAATCATTCTGTTCCAAAATTGTAATTATATACTATCGTGGCTTTTGGCTTGCTTTATATTATCCTCTTAACATAGGCAACCAAAGGTTCTAGCAAGTTCATCTTGAGAAACATACCTACTTTAAAAAAAATCAATCAAATATCTGCATCTTACTTCAGATATTATGTATCAAATTAAGCATGAAACTGCATTGCCACACATAGTGACCACAAAATGGGTTCTCATTTCTTCGAGGTTGGAACAGGGTTTGTGTAATAACTAATAAGATTACATCTCACCTGGTACGAAGGCCGTGTATTGAATCATCAAACTCCAAAACTGAAATTTTTGCATCCCGAAAAGTCAGTATAATTGAATCTCTCTTTTTTCTACCATCAACACCACCATTGGGCAATACACCCAGTGACTCCACATTGCCATGCAACCTTCAACACATCACCAAAATCAACAAAACTCAGAATATAATTAAATAACTTTTTTAGGAAAAATGATTACATCATATACTAATAATGAGATACACAAATGAGAACATTCCAAAGTCTCAGAGAATAATGATTGTACATTATAGAATCTATATTGAAAAAAAAAATCACTAAGGCTCCATTTGGATTGAGGGATTGGGGGGAAGGATCTGAAATTCATCGTCAAATCCCCCAACATGTTTGGATAAGAAAACTAGGATGAATGGATTTTCAAATCCCTCCTCAATCTTAGTTCAACCTTTGGTGGATTTGAAATCCTTCCTAAATCCTAGTCATTTGAAATCATTTTTATACTTCTCGTAAATATAATTACACAAAAAGTACCTCTCTCTTATACACTCATACACACTACACCAATTTCACCACATCATGAGTAACCATCACTATACATCTATGTTGCACGGATATACGCGTATGGTATCCGATACGACACGGATACGTCGATACGGCAAATTTTGAAAATATAGGATATGATACAGCTAGGTTACAGCAAGTATTAATATATAAATAAAATTGTATTATATATATTTACATAAATTTAATATAAAAAAAAAAAAGAAAAATTGTAAATATAAAATGATATATTCATCTTTAAACATATTAAATCATGACAAATAAAATATTTTTTATTAATTACATACTGAAAACTTACATTGATTCAAAATGAAACTTACATTAGTTTACTTCCAAATTAAAGAATGAAGCCCACTAACATGAACAACCCTAGCTCCTATCATGACAACAACTAAAAGCCCATTTGCAAACCAAAGCCCAAGTCATAATTCTTAGTATACAACAAAACCCTATCGCATCCCTACCATCTTCTTCAGCCGCCCACGACTCAGAATCAACCACCTTCTGCAACAAAACTCCATCGGGCCTCCGCACTCGGCCGAGTTCACCTTCGTAATTTTCAGCCGTGACTGAATGTTCGAAACCCTCCACAACCATATTCCGAGCATCATATAGAATGATTAGAGTATCAAATTTGCAGATTATCTTAAATTTCGTGAGGAATATGGCTTAATTTGAGGTATATTTAGATTTGCCCCAAAAAGTTCTGTTTATTTTAATTTGATCCCATGAAATGTAAATCTCTTCTTTTTTTAATGTCAAATTTGACACTGCCGTATCCGAAAAACATATCCAAGCCGTGTCCAGGCATCCGATTGGTCAAACCTCCAACAAGTCAAGGATACGGATTTTGGCGTATCAGACAAGCGTATCCGCGTATCGGTGCCGTATCCGTATCCGATACTCGAAAATTTTTTGGCGTATCCATGCTACATAGCTATATATGTTAAATCCTTGTACATAATTGATGCAGGAGATTGATGGTATGGGTCTCATCATGATTAACCATCACTATACATGTATCATGATGTGATGTATGCACTCAGCACTCAGTGTTAACTATATCAGCTCCGTGTTTGAAGGAAAGAAGTAGTCGTGTATCATTTCCCCAAAACCATAGCACAAACTATCTAATTACCTCGTTTCACAAACAAGCTTGGTTACCCAATATGTAATGTACATGTCATTCCCAGATCAGTAAGAAACTGGCCTTACACCACTCACCCTATTCACCCCCCACACCTCACTCCCAAAAAAAAAAAAACGCAATCAGTGAAATACACCAAAGTTTTCTAGAACACATTTAAAAAGGATCAAGCAGAAAAGCTGCCACTTATGATAGTCCAAATACTAGGCTGAATAACAAACTAAATAACTTGATGCTCGACTTGGGATTGGTCGCAGAAAGATAAATTTAACTAGTTTGTTAACATAATAAACTAAACTTGAATACATTTTTTGTTTGATAAAATGCAAAACTCAGCTCCAGTTCCAGTCGGTTAGTAAAGAATAATAAAGAATGTGTAAATATATGAAGCTCGATTAAAGCTCAGTTCAACTAATAATCAAATCAATTTAAACACAATTACTAAGCTCGATAAAAAAAATCGTACAACTTGAGCAAAACAATGTCCAAATCTACCCCCACGTAATATAAATACTAAAAAGAAAACAAATGCATAATTCAAGCACCTGTAATGGCAGGCGAGCTCGAGGGATGCACCAGAAACGCCAGCCAATACGCCTCCACGCTTGGGCTCCACAGCAGCTTTAGAATCCACGGAAGGAGAGGATTCTTCCTGAATTCTCACAGTGTAGACTTCAAGAACGTTGGCGGCGGCCGTGATTAGGTTGGGGACTGGTCCAATTGGCTTTGTCGGTGCCGACCATTCCGAGTCCAGGTCGGCGGCGGCGACCGGAGATATTCTCGGCGTGAAATCGGCGGCGGAATGGGTGATGAAACCCGACGCGCAGTGCTCGATGCCGGTCGCACAGTGCATCATCTTGAACGCCGCGTAGCTCATTTTGTGCCAATTGGGTTTTCAGATAGGATTAAAATGATGGATGAGAGTGTGATAGTGGGGTTGGAGATTGAATGATTTGGGGATTAGGGTTTTTGCAGCTGAGTCAGCTTAAAACCCCTGAGGTGGGCGGGAGTCAGTGGGGGTGTTGGGGGTGGGGCGTTGTGATTAATTGAAACGGTAATGTTTAATCAAGTGTACATCTTTTTTGTTGTATTAATTAATTTTCTTGTATCGATGTCGCTAGGAAAAAATAATTAATAATAATAATAATGTTACAAATGTATGGAACGTAGCACATATCCATAGACATGCGGATAGTTTTTCAAATGATAAATTAAATATTTTATACTATTAGTTATTGTGATGACTTTGGCTATAAACGGGCCAAATAGAGTATAATGTATTGAGATAACTCTGAATGATTATAATACACTACATCAGTTTCTATAATTTTCAATACTTTAGAGTTCTCGGTTCATCTCATTTAGTGTATAATTGATGACACATTATCATTTAGAACTTTCTAAAACATTATGAGTATTTCCAACAGTCCCAACAATAAGAATTCATACAAATATATTCGGTATTGGGAGGATGCTCCAGAATCGTTTCGATTACTAGTTCGAATATACATATTTATTTCAAGATCGTATATTATCATAATTATAAATAAATGTTGCTCTGCCACCATCTATAGTACTTTGTGAGATTAAGGAACGAATTTCATTTTGTTATATTACCTGATTACGAAACACCCACTTGAAAGGTTTAATGAGAATTGTGGCGTGATTAATTCTTTTCTATTAATCTTGCTACTTGATTTCGAAACAACCACTTGAAAGGTTTACCAAGTATTGTGAAGTGAATAATTCTTATCTATTAATCTTGCTACTTGATTACGAAACAACCATTTGAAAGGTTTGTCGAGTATTGTAGCGTGATTAATTCTTATCTATTATTCTTGCTACTTGATTAATTCTTATCTATTAATCTTGCTATTTGATTGCGAAACACCCACCTGAAAAGTTTACCAAATATTATGATTTGAGTATATTTCATAGAATTGTCATATATTTTCAGACACCCACTCGAAAGGTTTACCGAGTAACGTGGAGTGAAAATAAATAATATTTTACTACATAATACAAAAATATCACATCTCATCCGACTCTTCCAACGGCTAGTAATAGCGATTTTCACTCTAAAAATACACTCACATTTCATTCAACAATTACCCCATATTCTCTCATCTCCCTAATATATTCTTAGCATTAAAGTTTTTCAAAATGTTTGAACGAACAGTAATGGTAATCACCATTATTTTGATTATCGCACTCACAATATTAACCTTCAACATTGATTATGGTACAAGTGATTTATGGCTTTGTGTTCTTGTTCTTTTTTGTTTTATGTTAGCATTCATAATAGATATCAACATGTATTAATTGTTATGTATGTTATTCTAAACAACATCTCCTTAATGTCAGATTATTAATAATATGCACGTTCTTTTGATATAGTTATTTACAATGTCAAACCTTGTAAAACTTGAATTTGAGGCATTTGGCATCGGTGAGAAGAATTACTTATCATAAATACTTGATGTTGATATCCACATGAATGCCAAAGGTCTTGGCAATACAATAAATGAAACAAAAGAAATATCAACTCAAGATAAGGCGAAGGCTATGGTTTTCCTTTGCTACCACCTTTGTGAGGGTCAGAAAACTATGCATCAAAAAATGGTCATCCTCCCGAAAACTCAATATGAGTGGATAGCACTTCGATTTCAGGATTTGAAATCCTTTAACGGATATAATTCATCCATGTTTCAAATTAGTTTGAAGTTAAAACTATGTGGAGAAAATATTACTGATTCCCATATGCTTTAAAAAATATTATCCATATTTCATGCTTCTAACGTAATCCTGCAACAATAATACCGTGAGCAAGGATTCAAAAGTATTCTAAACTAATTTCATGTCTTCTATTGGCTGAACAAAATAACGAGTAGTTAATGAAAAACCGCGAGTCGCGTCACACTAGTTCGGCCCCGGTAGCTAAAATAAATGCAATATTATCTAATAGTAACAACGCGCGTGTTTGAGGTCACGCATGAGTCGTGGCTGTGGTTGTGAGCGAGAGAGGGGAAAAGAATTTCAACTAAATTAATGTAATTATAACAAGACGGATAAATGAGAGAAACGAGAAAAAGATAATAATAACATAAAAAATCTCAAAAGGAAGGTACTTGTTACAGGTGTGGTAGGCCAGGTCATTTGTCCCGTACATGCAGCACAAGTACTTTGTTAATATCTATCAAGAATTACAAAAGTCAAGAGGAAAGAATGTTGAGACAAACTTTGCTACAAGTGATTCTAACGACCTTCCTTATGGCCTGATAAATGACATGACCCACTGGGATATGACCGATATGATTGATAAATTTGAAGAAGGACATGATGTTATAGAGGAGTAACTATTCAATTATCATGGTTTTACGAGTATTGAAGTTTTATAATTCTATGAGTGTGACATGTTATTATGCGAGTGTGATTCTATGTGCGTGATATATCATTTAATCATTTGAGTGTGATTTATGAGCATGGTACGTTATTTACTTAAGTAAGTGTGTTTTATGACCTTATGGGTGTGATATGTAATTCTCTTATGCATGAGTGATTTGTGGTTGTGTTTTGATGGTTTCTTATTACGAGTGATGTACGTCTTTCATAGTTTGATGTAATAATGTTATGAGTATATCTTATTATTTTCTCACAATGCCTCAAGATTATTTATTTAAACTTGTTCCCTCTTATTTAAAATAGATCATGAATATATATTGATCCAAAATTCAAGATGGTGATTTATGTCTTGCGGATAGTGCTACAACATATACCATACTTAAGGATAGGAAGTATTTTCCTCACATGAATATTGATGAATTAAACGTCAATACAATCTAAAAATAATTGAAGGAAAAGGAGAGGCAAATTTTTGATGCCCGGATGAACAATGTTCACAATAAGAGATGCATAATTTTCTCCTAAATCACAAAGAAACTTATTAAGTTTTAAGGATATTCATATAAGTGGGTATCATGTTGAAACTATGAATGAAGAAAATTATGAATATCTTTACATTACCCCAATTGCTTCAGGAAGAAAGTGTGTGTTAGAAAGATTGTCGGCCTTATCATCCGTATTATACCACACTAATATCAAAACTATTGAAACATATGCCACATTAAACCTGAAGATTGCTGATACGTTTAAAGTTTGGCATGATCGATTATGATACCCTGGTTCAATTATGATGCGAATTTTTTTCCCAATGTTCATCCATTGAGAAATCAAAAAGATCTCAATCTAAAGAACTATCTCGTGTTAATTGTTCTCAAGGAAAATTGATAATTAGATCTTTGTCAACTAAAGTTGAGAATGAATCACCACTATTTTTAGAACAAATTCATGGTGATATATGCGGACCTATTCATCCACCTTGTGGACCATTTTCGACATTTATGATATTAATTGATGCTTCTACTAAATGGTCACACGCATGCCTATTGTCGACACGTAATATGGCATTTTCCAGATTTCTTGCCCAACTCATTAGATTGAGAGCACAATTTCCTGATTACATGATATAAAAAGTTAGACTAGACAATGCTAGAGAATTTACATCTAACACTTTTAATGATTATTTTATGGCACTTGGAATTGATGTTGAACATCCAATGGCACATGTTCATACACAAAATGGTTTGGTTGAATCGTTAATTAAACGTCTACAGCTTATTGCTAGACCATTAATAATGAGAATGAAGCTTCCTATTTGTACATGGGGTCACGCTATACTACATGCTGCAGTACTACACTAGTGCGGAAACAACATTCTAGAACGCCCGGTTTTAGTACATCTAGAACAGCTATCTGAGGCATTCTGTATGGAGGTGTTGTAGAAAGTCTGACATTCTAGAACAGTTATCTGAGGCATTCTAGAATGTTGGACTTTCTAGAAAGTTACAAAAAAGAAGTTCTAGAATATATACTTTTTAGAACGCCTTTACGAACCGATGTTATAGAAAATAAACTTTCTAGAACGCCTTTACGAAATAGACATTCTAGAAAATAAACTTTCTAGAACAGGTTTTGAAAAGGCGTTATATAAAGTATACTTTTTAGAATGCCTTTACGAACCGACGTTCTAGAAAATAAACTTTCTAGAACGCCTTTACGAAATAGACGTTCTAGAAAATAAACTTTCTAGAACGGGTTTTAAAAAGGCATTATAGTATACTTTCTAGAACGTCTTTTCGAACTGACGTTCTAGAAAATGAACTTTCTAGAACGGGTTTTGAAAATGCGTTCTAGAAAGTATGATATCCATAACAACTTTTCATAAACCCGTTCTAGATAGTGTGATTTCTAGAACGTCATTTGTAAAACCGTTCTAAAAAGTAGTAAAAAAAATTAAAAAATAAAATAAAAGCACCAACCAACAAATACACTTAAATTATCAATAATACCTAATTAACCAACAAAAATATTGCAATGTTATTAAAAATAACAGCAATAAAAAGCCAGCATGGCACCCTAATTCATTTTTAATTATAACAACAATAAGCAACCCAACTTTCAATCCTCCAATTAAAAACCTAATATATGATCATGCCAGACATAAATTTCCTCCACAAACACAAAGTAGCACCAAACATGCTACCAGAAAACTGTTATTTCAAGATTGCAAGAGAACATGAACCAACAAACAATACAATTCGAAAATTAGCAAAGACAAAAGGTAGAACATGAATTGAGGCTACTATTGTTGAGTTCATTGACAAGGGCATCCATAGGGCTCAAAACCACTGCATCTAGCATAACTGCCATAAATCTCCATACTTCTACCAAACTTATGGAGCATAATACAGAGAAATTCAAAGAGGAAATTCCACTGCGAGAACGAAGAAACTCAAAGAGGGAAATTCTAGTACCTGTTAAAGTTAAATAAAAACTCTTTGAAGGATAATCTGGAATGAATAAACTAGCCATTGGAATTGTGAACAGAATACAAAGGTTGGGCTCTCCATTTATCAATAATAGGTTCTTACCTGACGGATCCACTTCCATAGCAATTTAATAGCATCGGATGTTGCAATATCTTGTTTTGCCGGAGATATTGCCAGTATGATGGAGTTGGGCTGCGTATGGAACAAAATTGTAATAAAAAGGATATTGATCAGACATAACAAGATAAAAACAACAAATGATTTATGTTTACCTTCTCAATATATGAGCGAACCATTGTCTCAATATCTTGGACTATCGATTCTGGTTGCCCCTTTGCAGAAATTAATTGTATTTTGCATTGTATAACGTTCAAACTTCAAAACAATTAAGAATTTAACAAAGTACGAATTACCGACAGTAAATTTTTTCAAACCAGGAAGATCAATCAGAGTTAAGTTGACTACTGTAAAGGAAAAAACACGAGAAAATCAACAGCATAAAACTCTTTAGATGAGCAAGACCAAATTATGAAATTTGAAATTTCATTTAACAGAAATTAGGTCCAAATATAGCATACCGTTCGGTGTATAGTTACTCAAGTGAAAAGGAACATGAGAAATTTGCTTCGTCTTTCCCGTGATTCTATCAGTTTCATCTGCAGTTTCCTTGCGAACCAAGGCTACATCAAAATACAAGATAGAACATTAAATCTAGTTGCATAGAATGGAAAAATGAAATATGAAAATGTATCAGAAAGTTGAGTTTAAGATTACACACTCATGCATTATCTTAGCAGTAAAGTGGCCAATTTCACACATACCGAAATCACTGAATCGTCTCTGAGGCATATGTCCAAATTCTGCATATTCCTGCTGCCCATCTTCAACTCTCTGCAGCTGTAACACCAACGGCCGCCTAGTAACGATTCCTAAAGTAAAAAATCTGGAAAAGGTTAAAGCACTAAACATGCACATGATCAAATAAATTATACATAATGCCCAAATTTAAAAATCTTGATTGTGAAATCAAAATTGATACTAACTAGAGCCTCGAGGAATAAAATCACGTCCAACTATGCTCTCCAACACCGATGACTTTCCTGAACTCTGTATTCAGCCCAAAACACACAAAAATAAATAATTAGTAAATAAACCACAAACAGTTACTAACAAAAAAACTCTCCCTGCCATACACTCATCGCATAACTGAATCAACAAAGAACCCTCTATACACAATAAAATTCTAAAATCTTGCTACATAATCTGTGCAGATCTGCTAATTTCTCAAAGAATCCTCATCAACAAAAACTAAAATCATCTATTCTCTGAGCTAATACATAGATTTTTCAAACACAAGATGCAACTAAGACGCTGACCTGGCCACCGTCAATGGCGACGGAGGGGAGGGCGTCCCAGAGAGAGGAAAATGCCTGGTCACCGCCGCCGTAATCACCGAGGGCAGTGCAAGCCCTCTATATTCTATTCACCAGTCCAATCAAGCTCTCCATTGTCGCCATCTTCTTTTCCCCCTTGGATATTCCCTATCAGATACATCATGATAAGCAATAATACTCTTAAAAAAATGCCAACAAAAACACTTCACATCACATACATATCTATGCACATAACATTCATAAGAATATCGAGACGCATAAAAAAGAAAATTTACATTTAGAGACACACCAGATTCGGAACTGAAATGGCGACTCAAGATGGAGAAAATTAGAAGTCACAGATATGTTTAATTATCTGAACAAATAAAATTAGTGAATAATATAACCGTTAAAGTTCAGCCCTCTTTATTTTTTTAGCAAATTAATATCCAGAAATGGTACTGCAGAAACCCTAGGAGAAAGAATACAATAAATTGTCCAATAATAGTGAAGTTCGACATTATTCTTTACCACACAAGATAGAAACCTTTGCTTACACAATCGCTAAATCTGTTTCAACCCTAACTCCGTGAAATCTGCGGTTAACCTAATTCTTCTAAATGTTCTCATGAATCCAGCAAAAACTTCAGAAATAAATTTTGAGATACCAATACACGATGAATCATCGGGGAGAATGCAGAATAATAACAAGAAATAAAAACCTAAAGGAATAAACAAAATGAAAAATCATATAAAAAAAACACTGGTACCTTTTTCAGATGTGTTTGAACAACGAGTGAAATCTGTCAGAAGTTCTTATGTGAGTCGTAACTCCAGTGATTTCGAGAAATGGTTGCGAATCGAAGAAGGAAGTAAAGGAACCTATTGCTTTTTCACAAAACCAATCCGCTAACCCTAGGGTCGCCATTTGCACAAGCCCAAACTTATGCCGCCACCGCCATCTTTTGCCACTAGCGGCAGAGCCTGGTGCTATACTCCACTCTGTCAATTTTGCCATCGACCGGTGGTGTACGTGATTTGCCGACTGGAATTCAGCGAGAAGAAAATAGAAAGAGAGAGAGAGAGAGAGAGAGAGAGAGAGAGAGAGAGAGAGAGAGAGAGAGAAATGGGTAACGGCGGATGGGTAGGGGCTGGGTATAATCGGTCTTATTTTTCTCGCTCTCTCGTTTTGCTTCTTTTGCTCTCATGGAGGAGATCTGGGACGATGGATCAGGGAGATGAGATCTGGGATGGGTGGATAGAGGAGATTACAGAGAACTGGGATGAACAAAATTAAAATTTTATTAAATTCTAGAATATCTTTTTTAAAGACGTTCTAAATAAGTTAATATATCAGAACGTCTTTTTTAAAGGCGTTATAAATAATTTCATATACCAGAACATCTTTTGTAAAGGCGTTCTAGATATTGAATATACCAGAACGTCTTTTATAAAGGCATTCTAGATATTGAATATACCAGAACGTCTTTTTTTAAAGACGTTCTAGTATATGGATTTTTTTATTACGAAAATACCACCGGATGACATTTTAGAACGCCTTACCTGAGGTGTTCTAGAATGTCTGTTCTAGAATGTTATTTCTGCACTAGTGCTAATACAAATCAAACCCAGTGCATGTCATAAATACTCCCCATTACAGCTGACATCCGGTAGAGTACCAGATATTTCTCATCTTAGAGTATTTGATTGTGTCGTATATGTGCTTATATCTCCACCACATCATGCAAAAAATGGGACCACATAAGAGGACGAGAATTTAAATTGGGTATGAATCATCTTCGATAATTAAGTACCTTGAATCGAGAACATGCAACATGCTCACGTCTCGTTTTGCCGATTGTCATTTCAACGAAGACGAATTCTCACTTTTAGGTGGAGAAACAAACTGTGTGGCTAATGATATTAATTGATGTACATCCTCATTATTGCACCTTGATCCTCCCACCAAGCAACGTGAACAAGAAATTCAAGAGATTGTACACTTACAAAATATAGCAAGTTAACTACCAGGTGCATTCACAGATACACATAGAGAAATAAAATCACGCACAGCTACTATAAATGCACCAGCCCAAGTAGAGATTCCAAAAGTGCAATCAAAGAAAAGTGTACCAAATGACTCTAAGGTACGCCTAAAGCGTGGACGACCAATCGGTTCCAAAGAATAGAACCCTCAAAAGAAAATGGAAGTTGGAAAATATAATGAACCCAAATAAATGAATATGTTCTAAATGAAACCAAATAAGCCAAGAATCCCATGAAATCAAGGAGTGTCATGAATATAAAAAAATCAAGAGATTTCCATTAATTACATCTAGAATGTAAAAAAATGGAATCGAGATGAGATGAAGTATATTAATGATATATTTTGCTATTCCATAGGGCAAGAAATTGAAAATGAAGGTGAGGATCTAGAACGAAAATCCATATCCGAATATCAAAAGAGGAAAAACTGGATAAAATGGAAAGAAGCCATACAAATTGAACTAGAATCGCTAAATAAACGAAAAGTGTTTGGTCTTATTATTATTACATCTGAAACTGTAAAACCTATTGGGTGAAAATATGTTTTCATTCGAAAGAGGAATGAGAAAGACGATATTGTAAGGTATAAAGCTCGTCTTATTGTACAAGATTTTTCACAGAGACCTGGAGTTAATTATGAAGAAACTTATTCACCTGTTATGGATGCTATCACATTCAGGTACTTGATATGGCTATTTGTTATGAAAATTTTGGAGATGCGTCTTATGGATATTGCAACAGCTTATTTATACGGATCATTAGATACTGATATTTATATGAAAATCCCTGAAGAATTTGAAATACCTGAAATGTTAAAATCAAAGGCCAAGGAATTATATGCAATCAAACTACAACGATTGTTATATGGACTGAAACAATCTGGGCGTATGTGGTATAATTGTCTAAGTGAACTCTTATTGAAATATGGATATGTAAATAATCATTTATGTCCATGCATTTTTATTAACAAAACAATAACTGGACTCGACATTATCGTTGTCTATATTGATGATTTAAATATCATTTGAACTATTAAAGAAATTCAAGATGCAACTAACTGCTTGAAGGGAAAATTTGAAATGAAGGACCTCGGCCAGACCAAATATTGTCTTGTCTCACAAGCAGAGTGTTTGCAGGATGGGATATATGTCCATCAATAAAATTATACAAAAAAGGGTCTTGAAGTGATTTAATATGGATAATATAAATCCTCAACGTTAAATATTGAAAGAGACCCATTTTGTCCTTGTGAAAATAATGAAATAATACTTGGTCCTGAAGTACCATATTTGAGTGCGATTGGAGCTCTCATGTATCTTACTAATTATACCAGACCAGATATAGGATTTGCTACTAATTTACTGACAAGGTACAGTTCAGCTCCAACACAAAAATACTGGAATGGGATTAAACACATATTTCGTTATCTTCGAGAAATGATTGATTTGGGGCTATTTATCCTATAAATTCAAAATATGAGTTAACTAGCTCTGCATCTTGTTTTGCATGTAATTGTGGTGTTTTTATCGTAATTTTAATTAGGATTTTATGTTGATTTTAGTAGTTTTGAGTCAAGTTTTATTAAGTTATTAGGTTATTTTTTCTTGTTTTGTTGTTTTTCATGTTCCTTGTTGATTTTGTATTATTTGGGTTAAATGGCTTTAATTAATTGGAGGCTTGGTATAATTCTTGGGTTTTGATATTCAAAATTCTCATTTAATAGGTTGCTTAATGATTTGGATTCAAGCTAAGGCATGGAGGCCAAAACTCAAGCCTAGCCTTGCCTATTTGCATGCCCAAATCGGTGCCAAGGTACTCCAAAATGGGCAAACATTCTGGAATGGTGGCCTAGCCTTGCCTATTTTCACGCCAGTACCCTAGACGCAAAAACAGACAGCATTTCAGTGCCTAATTTGGCGCCCAGCAGCACCCCCAGGCAGCAAACTGGCGCCCAACAGCACCCCTAGGCAGCACCTCGGAGCCTAAACTGGCGCCCAGTTAGCCCCAGCGCACCCGGGCTCGCCCAGACCGAGCCACCTCGAGCCATGGTCGAGCCACCTTGAGCCAAATCAAGCCAAAATGTGCCAAAAGGCTATTTTGGCCCATTTAAACCCAATTAAACCTAATATAAATAGACTGCAACTCTCATTTTGTAAGAAATCACTAAAATTTCCCAAACTCTTGCATAAGTTTTGGAATATTTTCTCTCTCTTGTTCTTAGTTTAATTTTGAAGATTGCCTTGGGTTTGTAAGCTCAAGATGAATCCAAGTACTCCCTTGGGTTTTTACTTTGATGCAATTTAATTGAAGCTTGTTACTCTTTTCCTTTAATTCAAGTAAGCTTTCTTTTATTTTATGCTTTGTTCTTCAATTTCATGCTTGTTCTTCAATTTTATGCTTTTTGCCTTAACTCTTTGATTTCTTGCTTGATCTTGTAAATCGTCCATGGAATCTAAATGAGTGACACGTTAGGTCATAGATCGAGTCCTTGATCATTTTTATTTCAAGTATTTCATATGCTTTATGTTGGTCTTTATTTTCATGCATTGTTTCATGCTAAATTTTAGATCTATGCTTTGTTGCTTGTTGTTTTACGTAAAGATTTAAACTTTGACGTCAACTTTCATTGCTCTTTCTATCTATGCTTTCAATTTTTGTCAATTTGCATTATTCAAATTTTTATGTTCATGCAAGTATGGTTGTAACTTGTGTGTTCATGCTTGTACTTGATGAAACATTGCTTGTTCTTGATTATTTTCATTATTGCTTTGCATTTTCATATTGAGGCACACAACGAGGCATCCGACCAACATGCAATTTCATTTCCTAGCTTAGTATAGTTAGTTTAATTGCTTTATTTTCATTTATTCAAGCTACAAACACATTGAATTCTTACGATCGAATCTATTTCCGATAATACCAAGCCAAATGAACCTTTTAATTTCAAAACCACTTAAAAACTATACTTCACAGATGCAGCAGATCCCTATAAGGCTAAATCACAGTCTGGCTATGTCTTTACAATTGACGGTACTACAATATCCTGGCGATCCCAAAAGCAAATAATAGTTGCCACAGCTTCAAATCATGCTGAGATTATTGCACTCCATGAAGCAAGTAGAGAATGTCTATAGCTTAGATCTATGACTCATCATATCCAAAGAACGAGTGGACTGCCAGTCAATGAAGAACCGATAATAACATTTGAAGACAATGTCACGTGTATTACTCAAGTCAAGGAAGTGTCTATTAAATGCGACAAAATGAAATATATCCCCCCCAATCTCTTCTCGTATACTCACGAACTCAAAAAGGTTAAGAAGATCAACATTCAATATGTACGATTAAATGATAATGTGGCAGAGGTATTTACGAAGACGCTCCCCACTACAATCTTCAGGAAACATGTTCACAATATTGGGATGCGACACCTATGAGACTTATGCAAATAACTACCCATGTTGACTTGAGGGGGAGCTTACATGGTTGTGAACTTTTTCTCTTATCACAATTTTATTACGAGTCCTGATAAGTTTTTTAATGAGGCAACCTAGACACATAAGTTAGGGATAATTTGTGTACTCTTTTTCCCTTCTATCCAGTTTTTCACATTGGTTTTTTTCGGCTTAAGGTTTTTAAGGAGGCATAATTATCCAATTTGTGACAATGCTACGTCCAAGAGGAAGTGTTATAAATGTATTGACTGTAGCACATATCCATAAATCAATTTGTGAGATATGCAAACAATATTCTAGATTAAAAAATTAAATGCTTTGTACTATAGCTACTGCGACGACTTTGGCTATAAAGAGCAACAAATTGTAATGTGTTGAGATAACTCCGAAGAATTATAATATACATTAAACTAGTTTCTATCACTTCCAATATCTCAATTTTTTTCAGTTCATCTCATTTAGTGTATAATTCATAACAAATAATAATATTTTATCATCTAAATACACAGGTTTTTCTACTTCTTGTCTATTTTTTCACTTAGCACTATCTCTTAGTCATGACATATAAACTTTGCCTCGGGATTGCGTGCATAAGCTAATTCTTTTCAATTTTCTATATAAACTTTGCATAGTTCGTAGTGAGTTGAGCGAACAAATTAAAGCTCATAATCGATTCGTGTTGCGTTTTTTGGTGGCATAAATAAAATTTAATTGATGGCCCAAAATTTATATTCCTCGTAGGCTCAAGTTCACCAATCCATTACTTCATGTATGCTCACATACGAGCATGAATAGAAGATTTTTAGTGGGTGTAGTATAGATATAAGGTTTGTGTGGCTTGATATTATCGGAATTTGATTGATTGTAGAAGTCAATGGATTTCTAGCTTGATGAAATGAAGGGAAAACTAAAATAAATAGAAAATTACGAAAATAAATGATTAACTATGAAAATCTATGAAAGTAAATGCAAGTATTTCGGATTCCTCGTGCATGTGCCGTATTGAAATTGCAAGCAATAATCAAATTAAGCAATAAAAAGCAAGGAAACAATAAGGTACAAGCATGAAAACCTAAGTTACAACTATGCATGTATGATCATAAAAATCTAAATAATGCAAATCAATGAAAATCAAAAGCACCAATAGAAAGAGCAATAAAAGTTTACGTGAAAGTTATCTTTTTGAAAAATAACAAGAAAACGAAGAGTAGATCTAGGATTCAACATAAAACCATGCATGAAAATAAAATCCAAAATAAAGCATATGAAATACTTAAAAGAAAAACGATCAAGGACCCGATCTATGATCAAGGTGTGTCACTCACCTAGGTTCCATAAACCAAATCATAAATCTAACAATAAATTTAAGGGTTAAGGCAAAATGCATAAATTGAAGAACAAGCTTGAAATTGAAGAACAAGGAAGAAAATAATGAAAAACTTACTTGAATTAAGAAAGAGAATTCAAGAACTTGAATGAAATTACAAAGCAAATAAAATCCAAGTGATGACTTGAATTTTTATTGAGCTTACAAACCCAAGGAAAGGTTTGAAAACTAAATCTAAGATCTAGAGAGAGAAATCAAATCTAAAAACTAGAGAGAGAAAATAAGTCTCAAACCCATGCAAGAGTTAGGAGGAGAGTGCATTCCTTCTTTGGGGAAAGATGTGGGGTTTATAAAGAGGTTCGCAGGGGCAAAATCATAAAAAATGCTAAAAATCCCGAACTTCCCAGCGAGGCAATCGATCGGTAGGGTTTCAGTCGATCGACTGCCTGTCGATCGACTGAAAGGCAAACGATCGACTGCCTTGCAGCTCCAATGTCCCAGCCTCTATCGAGCAGTCGATTTGGGTTGCTTCAATTGATTGACTGGCAAGTCAGTTGATCGACAGGTTGGCAGTCGATTCGGGCTGCTTTCGGCTCGATTTTCTCATTTTGGTATCGGATTTTGAGCCTCAATGCCTTGGCTTGAACCTAGGCGCATGCCAGCACGTCTTGGCGCGAATCTAATTCATTAAGCCACCTAAGAAATAAGAATTTTAAACAAAAAAACTCAAGAATACCACAAACTTCACCAACATCGTACGCATTCGGCTCAATAACAATAAAACGAGTATCAAACTTATAACCTAATGATACTCGACTCAATTACATGTAAAACAGAGCATTTCTCGCATAACCCCTCTTTTGAATCCCAAACAAAATGTAAGCCCTAATTTTGAATTCACATCATCTCTCAATTCGAAAATATACGATCCGATTTATTCTCAACTTCCCCAACATTTATTATTTATCTTTGTATAAATATGGAATCGAAGAATTGAGAGAGAACACAAAGACTTCTTCTTCTTTATGAATATATTAGGATTTATTCTAAGGGGTGTTTTTTTGTGCGAAATTGTTAGTGCTACCGGAGTAAAGGCTGATAGTGTACTAGGTATCCACAAGTCCAAAACACGGCTCATTGGCGAATCGATTAAAATTGGAAATGGAGAATGAACCGATCAACAAAAGGTGTAATGAGTTTCAATTTCTTAAACTCCGATCTTTGTCTTTAATCTCCTATCTTTCCTCTTAATTAATCAAGTAGTGTTTAATCATTGTTCTTAATTAATCTGGTATTATTGTTACTTTAGTTCATTATTTTGATGTTGTTGTTTGAGATCATGTGCGTGAATATAGAAGAAAGTAAAGAAAAGACATCAATTCTCAATTTGCTAATTGTTGTGATTATTATTATAATGCTCAAAGTAGCAGGAAAAAAACCCAGTTATTTGAAGAGTTGTTGATAACTGTGACATAAATTTTTATCAAAGGTCTGTGCGGCTTGTATCTGATTCGAGCTTTTGTGTGTGCCTACTTTATAAATAATTGTCAGAAATTTAATAGCTCGCCCGCAAGAGAACTGGATCGCGCGTAGGTTGGCAAGCTTAACTCGAGTCGTCTCTCAAGGACTGACGTTCGGGATTTTTAATGTTTGTTTAATCACAATATTTAATACGAGAACTTGTATAAATTTGGTTTTTGAAAATTATAACTACGAGATTAAAAAGCAATAACTAACTATCTTGAACTAATTAAATTAAACTAATTTGAGTTACGAGTTGAGAAATAGCCTATGTTCAAAGGCTACGTTATGAGAGTTAAGTGAGTTTTTATTTTTGAACGAGGTGAAGCAAAATGCTTCGTGATTAGATTAGGTTGGGTGAGTTATTTAGCCACACGACTTATATATTCCATACCCGTCCAAAAAGCCTTACATTACAACCCGTTAAGACCTTACCGATTCTTAGTTTTGACAGCACACTTAATTTGCGATTGAAAAGAGATTGATTTTCGGTGCTTATTTATTGTGCATGTAATTGTATGATTTTGAGTGTATACACGTCCCATGCAGAAAATACTTGAGTGCTTTTGAGCGTACACTTATATATTATCTTTCGTGAGGAATCATGATTTTGTTTTGGAGCGATAATGTAATAATGGTCGAGTGATTGACATTGCGTGACTTGTACCTATATTTTTCAAAATTATCTATGTAGCAAGCACGACTCATTACTTGAACTTATTTTCATTCTAAGTTACACTTTGAATCTAACGTCTGTTCGAGGACGAACAAACCAATAAAGCGTGGGGTAGTTGATTAGCACGGAATTGTCTTGTTTTTAGTTTGTATTTTAATTGATTTTTCTTATTATTTTTGGTATAAGTTGGATGATTTAGCTTAATCTCGTATTTTTAGAATTCCAACTTATTTTACCGCATTTTGATCTAGATTGATGCAAGTAGGTGATATTTCGTTGTTTTTCACCTTACAGCTAAGTAACCGGAAGAGTTTAACGCGTAATAGACGAGGTTCGATGTTCAAGAAGTGAAGAACAAGCTTTCCGGTGAAACGAGTAGCAAAAGATCGAGAATTGGAGACAGACGCGCAGTCACGTCGACTGACGCGACCGTCGACGCGAGCCATGATCCGCGTCAGTCGACGCAGCGTCGACGCAACTTGCTGAAGCGTCGATGTTGACGCACCGATGTCGACGCAACGTCGACGCAACTTGCTGAAGCGTCGATGTCGACGCACCCAGTCGACGCGCACGCCCAGGCCGCACCGACGCCGAGCACCAGCACGCGTCAGTCGACGCACCGTCGACGCGACGGCCCAGAATTCAAATTTTAGGGTTTCTTGTGTGCCAATTCAAGAAATAACTATATAAACCCTTTATAATTCGGATAAAACATACAACCACGACCCAAAACACTTACCCAGGGTTGAGAAACCAATTTTCAACACCCTACAACATATTCTAAAGATCTAAGTCGAAGATTCAAGGTCCGAAGCACCAAGACGAAGACGTTCGTTCAAGCTCCGATTTCTCGACCAAGATCAACCATCTACAACCCGATTTCCCAGCAATCTTTCATCACTTTTTAGACATTAATAAGTTCTCTAAACTTTAGTTATTTCTTTAGAT
Organism: Phtheirospermum japonicum; assembly: GCA_014905375.1. Classification (NCBI taxonomy): domain Eukaryota; kingdom Viridiplantae; phylum Streptophyta; class Magnoliopsida; order Lamiales; family Orobanchaceae; genus Phtheirospermum; species Phtheirospermum japonicum. The sequence continues at coordinate 191,124 of BMAC01001003.1, read as the reverse complement.
TAATTCTTAGTTAATTTATGTTTTTAAGTATTTATTGCTTTCCGTTTGATAACTAGAATCGTTTGAACCATTGAATCGCTGAAGCTTTGAACCTTAAGATTTCATTTTTAATAATTAATTAGTTGCTTCGTTTTACCTTCGTTCATGCTTGGTGATGAGATTGTTCATGCTTAGTTCATTTATTGCTTATGCTTGGTTAATTAGTTTATGATATGCAATTGCTTGAGAATTTTAGAATTAATTTTGTTCTTGAGAATTCATATGCTTGATAGTCGTAATCGTAGTTCAATCCATGCTAGTTAATTATAGTTGGTTAAATAGTTTAATTTAATTAGTTCAAGATAGTTAGTTATTGCTTTTTAATCTCGTAGTTATAATTTTCAAAAACCAAATTTATACAAGTTCTCGTATTAAATATTGTGATTAAACAAACATTAAAAATCCCGAACGTCAGTCCTTGAGAGACGACTCGAGTTAAGCTTGCCAACCTACGCGCGATCCAGTTCTCTTGCGGGCGAGCTATTAAATTTCTGACAATTATTTATAAAGTAGGCACACACAAAAGCTCGAATCAGATACAAGCCGCACAGACCTTTGATAAAAATTTATGTCACAGTTATCAACAACTCTTCAAATAACTGGGTTTTTTTTCCTGCTACTTTGAGCATTATAATAATAATCACAACAATTAGCAAATTGAGAATTGATGTCTTTTCTTTACTTTCTTCTATATTCACGCACATGATCTCAAACAACAACATCAAAATAATGAGAACTAAAGAGTAACAAATAATACCAGATTAATTAAGAACAATGATTAAACACTACTTGATTAATTAAGAGGAAAGATAGGAGATTAAAGGACAAAGATCGGAGTTTAAGAAATTGAAACTCATTACACCTTTTGTTGATCGGTTCATTCTCCATTTCCAATTTTAATCGATTCGCCAATGAGCCGTGTTTTGGACTTGTGGATACCTAGTACACTATCAGCCTTTACTCCGGTAGCACTAACAATTTCGCACAAAAAAACACCCCTTAGAATAAATCCTAATATATTCATAAAGAAGAAGAAGTCTTTGTGTTCTCTCTCAATTCTTCGATTCCATATTTATACAAAGATAAATAATAAATGTTGGGGAAGTTGAGAATAAATCGGATCGTATATTTTCGAATTGAGAGATGATGTGAATTCAAAATTAGGGCTTACATTTTGTTTGGGATTCAAAAAGAGGGGTTATGCGAGGAAATGCTCTGTTTTACATGTAATTGAGTCGAGTATCATTAGGTTATAAGTTTGATACTCGTTTTATTGTTATTGAGCCGAATGCGTACGATGTTGGTGAAGTTTGTGGTATTCTTGAGTTTTTTTGTTTAAAATTCTTATTTCTTAGGTGGCTTAATGAATTAGATTCGCGCCAAGACGTGCTGGCATGCGCCTAGGTTCAAGCCAAGGCATTGAGGCTCAAAATCCGATACCAAAATGAGAAAATCGAGCCGAAAGCAGCCCGAATCGACTGCCAACCTGTCGATCAACTGACTTGCCAGTCAATCAATTGAAGCAACCCAAATCGACTGCTCGATAGAGGCTGGGACATTGGAGCTGCAAGGCCAGTCGATCGTTTGCCTTTCAGTCGATCGACAGGCAGTCGATCGACTGAAACCCTACCGATCGATTGCCTCGCTGGAAGTTCGGGATTTTTAGCATTTTTTATGATTTTGCCCCTGCGAACCTCTTTATAAACCCCACATCTTTCCCAAAGAAGGAATGCACTCTCCTCCTAACTCTTGCATGGGTTTGAGACTTATTTTCTCTCTCTAGTTTTTAGATTTGATTTCTCTCTCTAGATCTTAGATTTAGTTTTCAAACCTTTCCTTGGGTTTGTAAGCTCAATAAAAATTCAAGTCATCACTTGGATTTTATTTGCTTTGTAATTTCATTCAAGTTCTTGAATTCTCTTTCTTAATTCAAGTAAGTTTTTCATTATTTTCTTCCTTGTTCTTCAATTTCAAGCTTGTTCTTCAATTTATGCATTTTGCCTTAACCCTTAAATTTATTGTTAGATTTATGATTTGGTTTATGGAACCTAGGTGAGTGACACACCTTGATCATAGATCGGGTCCTTGATCGTTTTTCTTTTAAGTATTTCATATGCTTTATTTTGGATTTTATTTTCATGCATGGTTTTATGTTGAATCCTAGATCTACTCTTCGTTTTCTTGTTATTTTTCAAAAAGATAACTTTCACGTAAACTTTTATTGCTCTTTCTATTGGTGCTTTTGATTTTCATTGATTTGCATTATTTAGATTTTTTATGATCATACATGCATAGTTGTAACTTAGGTTTTCATGCTTGTACCTTATTGTTTCCTTGCTTTTTATTGCTTAATTTGATTATTGCTTGCAATTTCAATACGGCACATGCACGAGGAATCCGAAATACTTGCATTTACTTTCATAGATTTTCATAGTTAATCATTTATTTTCGTAATTTTCTATTTATTTTAGTTTTCCCTTCATTTCATCAAGCTAGAAATCCATTGACTTCTACAATCAATCAAATTCCGATAATATCAAGCCACACAAACCTTATATCTATACTACACCCACTAAAAATCTTCTATTCATGCTCGTATGTGAGCATACATGAAGTAATGGATTGGTGAACTTGAGCCTACGAGGAATATAAATTTTGGGCCATCAATTAAATTTTATTTATGCCACCAAAAAACGCAACACGAATCGATTATGAGCTTTAATTTGTTCGCTCAACTCACTACGAACTATGCAAAGTTTATATAGAAAATTGAAAAGAATTAGCTTATGCACGCAATCCCGAGGCAAAGTTTATATGTCATGACTAAGAGATAGTGCTAAGTGAAAAAATAGACAAGAAGTAGAAAAACCTGTGTATTTAGATGATAAAATATTATTATTTGTTATGAATTATACACTAAATGAGATGAACTGAAAAAAATTGAGATATTGGAAGTGATAGAAACTAGTTTAATGTATATTATAATTCTTCGGAGTTATCTCAACACATTACAATTTGTTGCTCTTTATAGCCAAAGTCCGTCGCAGTAGCTATAGTACAAAGCATTTAATTTTTTAATCTAGAATATTGTTTGCATATCTCACAAATTGATTTATGGATATGTGCTACAGTCCAATACATTTATAACACTTCCTCTTGGACGTAGCATTGTCACAAATTGGATAATTATGCCTCCTTAAAAACCTTAAGCCGAAAAAAACCAATGTGAAAAACTGGATAGAAGGGAAAAAGAGTACACAAATTATCCCTTAACTTATGTGTCTAGGTTGCCTCATTAAAAAACTTATCAGGACTCGTAATAAAATTGTGATAAGAGAAAAAGTTCACAACCATGTAAGCTCCCCCTCAAGTCAACATGGGTAGTTATTTGCATAAGTCTCATAGGTGTCGCATCCCAATATTGTGAACATGTTTCCTGAAGATTGTAGTGGGGAGCGTCTTCGTAAATACCTCTGCCACATTATCATTTAATCGTACATATTGAATGTTGATCTTCTTAACCTTTTTGAGTTCGTGAGTATACGAGAAGAGATTGGGGGGGATATATTTCATTTTGTCGCATTTAATAGACACTTCCTTGACTTGAGTAAATACACGTGACATTGTCTTCAAATGTTATTATCGGTTCTTCATTGACTGGCAGTCCACTCGTTCTTTGGATATGATGAGTCATAGATCTAAGCTATAGACATTCTCTACTTGCTTCATGGAGTGCAATAATCTCAGCATGATTTGAAGCTGTGGCAACTATTATTTGCTTTTGGGATCGCCAGGATATTGTAGTACCGTCAATTGTAAAGACATAGCCAGACTGTGATTTAGCCTTATAGGGATCTGCTGCATCTGTGAAGTATAGTTTTTAAGTGGGTTTTGAAATTAAAAGGTTCATTTGGCTTGGTATTATCGGAAATAGATTCGATCGTAAGAATTCAATGTGTTTGTAGCTTGAATAAATGAAAATAAAGCAATTAAACTAACTATACTAAGCTAGGAAATGAAATTGCATGTT
>BMAC01001003.1:153780-166702 GCA_014905375.1 Phtheirospermum japonicum | reverse complement strand
ATTGGTCGGTTGCCTGTGGTTTGTGAAACGTTGATTCACATTTCGACTATGATTCGATTTGGCCGATTTGACCCTTTTTTTTTTTTTGAATTTTTGAATTTTTAAACTTTTAAACTTTTTATTTTTATTTTTTTCCATATGTTTATTTATTTTAAATTTTATTAAAAAATATATTAGGTTAAGTAAGTGAGAAAATATAAATAAATAACACTTTTAAACTTGAAATGTTTAAAATATTTGAAGTTAAAATAAAATATTTTAATTAGAATATTTGAAGTTAAAATTTTTATTTTTTAATTATTATATATTTTTTTATTGTATGAGGTTAAATGAGAAAATAGAACTAACAACTTTGAAATTTTGAATTTATTAAAAAGAGATTAAAATTGAACAATTTAAAATATTTGAAGTTAAAATAAAAAAGTTATATTAGAAGAATTTTGAATTTTGAAGTTAATTGAGAAAATAGAAACAACAATTTTAATAATTAAAAGAAAAGTTAAAAATAAATTGGACTTTAACTATTTTCAAATATTTAAAGTTGAAAATTTGAAATTTTAATTTTAAATAATTGAAAATATTTGCCTACGTATCTCTTACCTCAAAAATCAAAGTCCATGCACTTCTCACTTACCTTATGAATCGGAAGCGGTGGTGCTGGGGTGTCATGCCCCATTTATTTTTCGACTCGTTGCTAGATCCCATATCATAATACGTCTTTGCTCTCCTTATCTTCAATAAGAATATTTTTTTGTTTGCGTCGGTCGGCATTGACCCAATCATGCAACAACATTTGATATTCGAGATTTGTGGGGGCCTAATGTTGGATCTCCGCTGGTCCAGCATATACCCCCCCCCCCCCCCTTCACTAATTGCTTGTTCGACTGAAACGGTTGATACGAGAATGACCAATATCTCATTCGCAATGATGTTAACATCAGGATAAAGTGATTTCTTTGATGCTCACCAATTCAAAATATCAAACTCGTCGTCGGCTTCATTTTTCCCAAACGTTCCATACTCAAAAGTCGTTGTTATATAAGTTTCAAGTTCTCAATAAGGGTTAGAATCGAATGAGTAACTGAACGCCCCACTCGTGATTATTTTTTTTTGGTTTCAAGAAATCCTGAAATCCCACAATTTTATCGTCGCCGCCACCACTTCTACTAGAATTATCAATTTTAGGACCATCAAAACTTATACTATATTCTTTATATCAGATGAAGACTTTTTCACATTTTGAATAATATTTTCAATGGAAGGATATTCAAACTCTTCAAACGATAATAAAACATCATAATAGCTGTTAAGATAAAGTTCTAAACCACTTTTCTATTATTAGGATATAATAATGTAGCAACTAAAAATATATTTGGAATGTAATAAATATACTTCAATCATTTTCGTTTCATAAGAATAATACATTCTTCCAATCGTTCATTTTTAATGCACTCCTAAAAGATGAATGCAATTTTAACACAATATTCAACAACAAGGTGAGAAGTAGAATAAGAAACACCATAAAATAAATTAGAAGCATCATCAAGTACCTTTAGAAGTTTTTTCAAATAATTAAATGTAGTCCATTGATTTGTATATAACATAATTTCAGTTTGTTGTTGGCTAAAAACAAACACAACAACTCTCTATACGAATATGTATATTTTAATAATTTATATACAGAGTTCAAACGAGTAGGCACATCGGTTGAATTTTTTTTCTCCAAAATCATTTTTCTTACAAAATCTTACCAATTTCCATTGCAAAGATTTATTTATATGAATGCACATGACTGCCGTTTTAATAGGAGAAAACTCATTTTTCAAAGCATTCAAACCATCTTGAGTACACATATTCAAAATATGACATATGCATCTAATATGAAAAAACAAGCCATCAATAGATGGTTTAGAAACACTAATAAGCTCATGAATACTCGTTGTATTAGGAGTTACATTATCAAATGAAATAAAAAATATTTTTTCTACTAGACCATATTCTTGACAAATCATATCAATTAATTAACAAATATTATGTATATTATGAGGAGATTTAAAATCTTTAAATGCAAGCAAACTTTTTTGTAAAGTTCATGACTTATCAACCCAATGACATGTAACACTCATGTATGAGTTTCGTTTCCAATGATCACTCCAAACATACGAGCAAATTGAAACTTTATTTGGTAAACTAGTAAATTCATTACATAAGTTTAACTTATATTCACCGAAAACTTTTTTAATATCATGAGTAACGGTTGAGCGTGAGACTCTCGTACTCGAGGGATTATAAGAAAATGGAGTGAATTTTTCATATAAATCATTATTGGCAAAGTTAAAAGGAAGAAACCTAAAAGAAACAAAATTTGCCAATTCATTTCCATGAGTAGCATCTGAATATATAAATAAAGTAGAGGAGTTTGTACTTACTTGTCCTCCTTGCAGTTGCTTTTGAGTTTTATCGATACCAACTTTGTCGGGGTGTTTGTTGTTGAGATAGTCGCACATATTTCCATATCCTCCTCCTTCTGGGAATTAGTAAGATGATGTACAATAGTCTCAATTGACACGGTACCTCTTTCTTCGTTTTTTACCATCTTCCGGAGGCGGCTCGTTTGCCGATTGTTTTGCATATAATTGTGGTATTTTTTATCGTGTTTTAATTATGGTTTTGTGTCGTTTTTAGTAGTTTTTTAGTCGTTTCTTTAGGTTATTAGGTTATTTTCTTGATTTAATGATTTTTAACCTTAAGTATATATGATTTTTAAGTTCAAAATTCCCATTTCGTAGGTGGCTTAATAAATTAGATTCGCCCGGCAGACATCCTGGAATGGAAAACGAGAAAACCTAGCCGAAAGCAGCCCGAATCGACTAAAAGCAGCCCGAATCGACTGTCAAATCGACTGAAAGCGGGCCATATCGACTGAACTATAGAGACTGGGACGTTGCTGCAGAAGAGCAGTCGATCGACTGCCTACCAATCGATCGACTGCACCGCAGTAGACTTCGGGATTTTTGGCGTTTATGACAATTTTGCCCCTACAAACAACTATATAAACCCCACATCTTGCCTCAAAGAATAATCCACTCTCCTCCCAACTCTTGCATTGGGATTTATTTTCTCTCTCCAAGTTTTAGTTTTAATTTCTCTCTCTAGATCTTAGATTTAATTTCAAGCTTTTTATTTGGTTTGTAAGCTCAAGAAGAACTCAAGACATCACTTGGATCTTTATTTTGGATTGCGACTTCATTCAAGTTTGTTATTTATTTCTTTAATTCAAGTAAGTTCTTTATTTTCTTCCATGTTATTCAATTTCAAGCTTGTTCTTCAATTTATGCATTTTGACTTAGATCTTAGTTTTGTTGTTGGATTTTGTGATTTGGCTATGGAATCTAGGTGATTGACACACCAAGATCATAGTTCGGGTCCTTGATCATTTTTATTTTGAGTATTTCATATGCTTTATTTTGGTTTTTATTTTCATGCATAGTTTTATGTTGAATCCTAGATCTACTTTTCGTTTCTAGTTATTTATAGTAAAGTTTTTAACGTTCACGTCAATTTTTATTGCTCTTTCCATTGGTGCTTACAATTTTTGTCAATTTGTATTTTTTGGATTTCATGATCATGCATACATACTAGTACTTTAGGCTTTCATGCTTGTATCTTGTTGTTTCATTGCTTTTCTTTGCTTATTTTCTTTATTGCTTGCAATTTCCATTGGGCATACGCACGATGCATACGAAATAACTGAATTTACGTTCATTTTACTTCATTTACTTGCTTTAATTTCCATTCATTTTCATTTCCCTTTTAAATCAACAAGCTAAAAATACATTGACCTCCACAATCAATCGAATTCCGATAATATCAAGCCACACGAACCCTTATATATTCATCACCACTAAAAATCTACAAAACACCGGTGGTGGGATCTCAACTTTTTCAAAATGCTTTGTGAAAATATCGAATTTTAATGCCTTTATTGCCCGATAACAAGGTTCTCGGGAAGGACGGCTTGGAGCAAATCATCGTGCTCCACCTCCTCTTGATCGGGCATTTCTTCACCAGCAGAGGCAGAGACGGATCGATAAGTTCGATCAATGTCGGTATCATTCCAATCTTCATCAATATCGATGGGTTTGGGATTGTATTCACCGCCCGAAGAAGTGTTGCCTTGTGATAAGCCGAAGGGATGGACATTGATGTCGTCATCGAGTGCTATGCTCTTCCCCTTATCGGCTCGATGGGAATGAGAAGAACCTCCACGGCTTGCCAATTTTTTATATTGAATATTACAAAAAAAGAAAAAAAGAAAGAGTAGTAGGCTAAAATAAGATTATAAATTTAGAATAAACTAGAAAGTAAGCAATATATTTGGAATTATAACACTGCACTTAATACTTTAAGTTTAGAAAGGCTTGGTAATTAAAGAAATTTAGCAAATCACTAAATTTGCAAAGAAGGACAATGTATAATAGAGAGATTATGGAGAGTTGATAGTTTGGTGTGAGAAAAATGAGTTGGGAAATAAGGATATTTATATGAGTGGGAAAAGAAAAAAAAAGGCGGTAGAACCGCCGGTTTGGACCAAATCGATCGGTTTCGGTTCAAACCGGCGGTTTGTTCCAACAGTAAAGTTCATATGGATTGTTGATATTCAACGGTCACTTGATCATGATAGTTGATTTCAAATGAATTTTTTACCGTCCCCAACGGATACATTTAACCGGTTGAACCGACTTTTAATTTTCAAACCTACGATTGTTGGTTGTAAAAAAAGTGTAAATCGGAACCGAACCGCCTTAATGGTGGTTTCGGTTCAAATCTTGGTCGAACCGGGGTTTGTCCGATTTGGGCAAACCCGTGGGCATGTCTATCTATATCCTATCCTTTTTTTCCCCAAGATCTTCAACAAATATATTATGATCTGTTTGGACTTACATTAATTAGGATTATGAATCTCGTTATTCTGAATCTTTGATATTTAGAGTTATGTGAATACCAGAATTCAATTTTATTTTTTTTACTGTAAATGTCAAATCATAACTAAAAAGTGGATGATAATATATTATTATATTATAAGAAATGACTACGGTACCGTGAAGGTACCACCATCCCTTGATCTATCATTGTTCATAACCAACTTTTGATCTAATGGTTCTCATTAAGTGGGGAATGGTACATTCACGGCACCGTAGAAGTTCCCTATATTATATTTGATGTCAAATCACGTGTGAGGATTGATGATGTTATATTATTATATTGTATTTAGTAGTATCTAATTATCTAAATATAATGATAATATTATAGGAAAACTCTACGGTGCCTTTAAGGGTACCATACCTCCACCCCCTCCTACATTTACAACCATAGATCTCTTAATCCAAAAAACCTAAAATTGATCTAATGGTTGTAAATACACCCCAATAAGTGGGGAATGGTACCGTGAAGGCACCGTAGAAGTTCCCAATATTATAAAAGATATGAATGTTTGAATATGATAGTATAAAATACGAATTATATGTAAAATTTATTGTTTTATTATTGAAGATTTTAGGTTTAGAACAAAAAAGAATTGAAATTTAGAATTTCAATCCGGTATTGAGAGTCCTAGTCCAAACAAATTTATATATACGAGTCAACCGATTTTTGTCGAAGCGGTCCAACCGATCAAACTAGTAAATGATTCGTCTGATTTTAAAAACATTTCCAATTGGCTACTGAAAAGAAATAAATTATTTTCGTTCCCTTAAAGAATCAATTTTTCCCAAAACAGGATTGTTTTCCATTTTTTTTGGGAAAAAACTTTTTGACCCCCAAACTATTTCAATTTTTACAGTTTATCATACAGACATTTTTTTGTGACAAACCACCATCTGAACTATGCGTTTTTTGCAACTTACCCCGTGAAATCAGAATTTTGGTGGTTTTGGATACCAAATCCGATTTGTTAAGGTTTTTTTTTGGTAACTTCACTCCTTATTTCTAATCCTCCCCCTTTCTCCGTCCTAATCTACAATTTCTACAATGATAACGGCACGACGGACCTCCTCTCCACGGCGAAAAAGATCAGCAACGACATTTCGCGGCTTAAAGAATCGTCGTGCCGTTATCATTGTAGAAATGGTAGATTAGGGTGGAGAATTAGAAATAAGGAGTGAAGTTACCAAAAAAAAACCCTTAACAAACCGGATTTGGTATTCAAAATCACCAAAATTCTGATTTCAGGGAGTAAGTTGTAAACACGCATAGTTCAGATGGTGATTTGTCCCCAAAAAAAAGTTCGTATGGTAAACTGTAAAAATCGAAATAGTTTGGGGGCCCAATTTGTTGCTCTTGTACCATTCCCATCCTTACTTTTTCCGGTGAAAAGAAATAATCGGCAAACATTTTCATCTTCACTCTTTATTTTTACCACTAGCATTAAAATCAGTTTTTATAATGAAAGTTTTCAATTTATATCCAATCAAAGACTTTATTCTGCCCTTAAAAAAAGTAAAAAAAATAAATAAAATCAAAGGGGCTTATAATTGATCGCAACATCGGTCATAAGCCTAAGATGGAAAAGCCCGTCTTCTTCACGGCCCATTTATAAATATAACCCAGTAAAATATTAAATTACCGTTTTTTCATCTTTAATCCAAAACTACTGAATTGTCATTTTTCTCTGCTTCAACGGTCGATTTTTTTTTTCTTTTCAAACTCACTATTTCCCCTCTCTAGGTTTTCCTTGCGATCACACAGTTTGTGAACTTTCGCTTTCTTCTCGAACTTAGGCCCGCAAATTACACAATTTTGGACTGTGATCGAGAAAGTCTTAATAATTATTGTGTTTGAATTTTAATTTTCAGGTACGTTCCCAAATCAACTATTCATTTCTGTTGGTTATCTGCATTTTTTTTTGTTTCTGTCTTTACAGATTTGAAAAAATTGAGGGTCCCAAAATTTGTATGCCTAATAGTTATGCTATGCTTTATTTGGAAAATGATTTCACCAAAATGAAAGAAGAGGAAGATGAAAGAGAATTTAAGAGAAATTGTTTGATCCTGTTTGATGATTTGACAGTTTGAAGTAAACTGTTTATGATTGTAATTTATGGGGACTTATTGGTTTTTCAGTTGCTTAATTGATAAATTGTCAATGAAAGTTTTTTCTTGAACTGGGTTTTTGTTGAACTGAGCTAGATCAGCCTTGGAACTTTATTATTGCATTTATGATCCAATTATGGATATAATTTTTAACCTGGTCGGTTTTTCATGATTTGTGTTTACAGGCTAAGCTGTCAGCCCCAATTTTAGTTTTGTTGATTCTGTTTTTCTTTGATGTCATTGTTTGGATGAAGATAGTTCAGAGGCACGTAATTTGTTTGTTAAATAAAATAAATATAAATTCACGAATGCACAGATCATAATTCGTCTTAAAAATTTGAGTATGGGTGATTTATGTCGAAGATAACCATGCTGTCATAATAGCTTACTAATTTAGAAGTGTTTTTTTTGCCTCCCAACTAATTGGCCAGTGAAGATTGTAACAGGTGTACCCGAGGCTATACCTGTATAGGGTCACTTTTGGTATGATTGTTGCCTGGGGGAGTGATAGTGTGAGATATTTTTAAAATTTATTTTATTATACTTTTTTTTTTTGTAGTTACACTTATGTATTACTGCTTATTACATTTGTACATGTGTTAGTTAAAGGACTTTCAAATGACAATTATTTCCGGTCCTTAGTCGAGTTGCTTCTGTGGGCAGGTAAAAAAATGTCGACAATTGAACCGTTATGTGGATCATTGCTACATGAATTGCAGGTATTCTGATTTTATCTCCCTTTTCGAACCTATTTCGTCCGACTAACCATTTTAATTATATATAATTAGTAATTATCTTCGTTTACGATCTGTGGTTATAACTTATTTCTCTCAGATAATATGGGACGAGATTGGGGAATCTGATGCCGAAAGGGACCGAGTGCTGCTTGAAATTGAACAAGAATGTTTAGAAGTGTACAGAAGAAAAGTGGACCACGCAAACAAGTGTAGAGCTAAGCTGAGGCAGGCGATTGCTGATGCTGAAGCAGAGCTTGCTGTTATCTGTTCTGCGATGGGTGAGCTACCAGTGCACATTAGACAGGTTCGGCTTTGATCTCGTATGATTAATTACTTTTTTGGAATTGGTTCTTTTACAGGAAACATATCAATATAAACTTGGGATACTTACCAAATAAAAAACAGCTGTATTTCAAAATTGCAATTTATAAGGAACCCCGTCATTTTTTATTTTTAATATTTAATTTAATTTAATTTATTTTTTGCTCTCAGTAAACAGGCTAAATATTATTGGTAGCTTTTGTATTTTACCCTGTAAACTAATGTACTGTTTTGAGCTGTAAATGTCATTTACTGAAACTGAAATGTGAATATTTAGAGATATTAAGTATGCTTTGATAAATATTAGCTATGGGAAAGATCATGCATTGAAATGAATAACAAAGTGCTAAAATTGTCGATGGATTTATTATTGCAGTCTGATCCAAACCCTGAAAGCTTGAAGGATGAACTTAGAGCCATCCTTCCACAGATAGAAGAGATGAGAAAGCGAAGAGTTGATAGGGAAAATCAATTTATCGAGGTTTCAGACGAGATACGTAGCATTGAGAATGAGATCTACGGGTTAGATGGTTTTGCTTCAAATGAACCAGCCATTGATGAATCTGATCTTTCTATAAGGAAGCTTGAAGAATTGCACAGAGAGTTGCAGGGACTTCGAAAAGAAAAGGTTTTATATTCTCTATTTTCAGCATTTTTTATTATCAAAATATTTTTTTCTATACTTGCCTCTGATATATTTCCCCGAATTCGTTTTGCATGTAGAGTGAACGCTTGAAGATGGTGTTGGACTGCCTGAACTGTTTGTACTCACTGTGTGTAGTGCTCGGTTTGGATTTCAAGAAAATTGTCATTGAGATCCACCCGAGTTTAGGAGAATCCGAAGGTTCAAAAAATATCGGTAATGCCACCATCGAGCAACTTGGGATTGTCATACAACGACTAAAAGAGCTTAAAATACAGCGAATGCAAGAGGTATGTTTTTCTAGATTATTTATTATTTTTTTAATTTTATTTTTAACTGCTGGCTAAGGGAGTGTTTGAAATAATTAAAAAAGTGATTGTTAGCAGGATTAAAAAGCTTGGGGATGATTGCTTTATATTCTGGTTTCACTTTTACAAACAAATCAAGCACTTTTTTTTTTCTTTCTAGATCATTTTTTTTAATTTAATTTTATTTTTACAGCTGGATAAGGGAGTGTTTGGAATAATTAAAAAAAGTGAATGGTAGGTTCTGGCTTAAGAAAAGTGATTGCCAGCTTCTGCACAATTTAATCAGAACTAAAAATCTTGGGGATGAGTGCCTTATGTTCTGGTTGACTTTTACAAACATCTGATGAATGTTCACATTGACAGTTACAAGATCTCGCGGCTTCGTTAGTGGAGCTTTGGAACTTGATGGACACGCCACCCGAAGAGCAACAATTATTTCAGAAAGTTACTTGTAAGCTGGCTGCTGCAGAAGACGAGATTACGGAGCCCGACATGCTCTCTGTCGACCATATTAATTATGTGAGTCTCAAACATCTCATTATCTCTCACCTTGTTTGGTTTTGTGAGTTGAAGAATGAAATGCATTCATAATTGGTGTTGATGCAATGCTTACTATTAATATTCCAGGTCAGGGCGGAGGTTCTTAGATTGGAAGAGTTGAAGGCAAGCAAAATGAAGGAGCTCGTTTTGAAAAAGAAGGCGGAGCTAGAAGTTATTTGTAGGAACACACGTCTTATTCCGGATAAAAATAGTGCACTGGATGCAGAGATAGATGCTATTGAATCTGGTATTTATGTGTACTGTATAATAAATAATTACAGAAATTACCCTTGATGTTTGACCAAATTACAAAAAATCCCCAATTATATTTCAAATTCACAAATATCTCCGTATGGGGCAAAATGTTAATTTTGAGAAACAGCTGTTTTTTTAGTAATTAAAATAAACCTTAAAGTTACTACATGATATAAATGATCATCAATATCTGCCTTTTAACATTAATTCTATGTTTTAATTGATTAAAGGAGCTGTTGATGCTGCATATCTACTTGAGCAAATCGAGATTCAAATAGCTGGAGTTAAAGAGGAGGCTCTCAACAGGAAAGAGATACTTGAAAAGGTTGAGAAGTGGATGGCTGCATGTGAAGAGGAGAGCTGGCTCGAGGAGTATAATAGGGTATTGTCCCACAAATTACTATTGAAAACATGTTACAAAACACACACACACCCCTATAAAATTTTTTAGTTTTCTTATTTTTTCCCTCTGTAGGATGATAATCGATATAATGCTGGGAGAGGTGCACACCTTGCACTAAAACGTGCCGAAAAAGCTCGTGTATTGGTCAATAAACTTCCAGGTATCAATGATTTGCATTCACTTGCGTTGAAGTTTGATAATTTTTATTATTTTTTTCTTACTTTTTTTTGGATATTGTGTTGGAACAGCAATAGTGGATGCATTGGCTTCAAAGGTCATAGCTTGGGAAAATGAGGAAGGAAAAGAGTTTTCTTATAATGGCGTAAGACCCACTCAATTAATTCTGAATCTTAATTTTTTTTCCCTCAAGATAATAAATCGAGTCTTTTCTTGGCTTTGTCTAGGTACGCCTTCTTTCTATGCTTGAAGCGTATATCGTTCTGCGGGAACAAAAAGAAATAGAGCGAAAAAGGCAGAGGGTAGTATATACTTTCCCTATCTCGAATCGCATGTTATATTAGTTCAAGAGCTAAATTTTACAAATGTGCACCTTCAAGGTAGTAGTATCATATCAATTTTTATTTTTGTTTAAAAATTTTAAATTTTGTGTTTGCTGTGCATGTGTTTTATATTAATGCAGGACCAAAAGAAGCTTCAGGGACAGTTACTAGCAGAGCAAGAAGCTCTATATGGAGCGAAGCCAAGTCCCAAGAAGACCCAAAGCGTGAAGAAAGAACCGAGGTTATCATCGTGTGGTGGTGGTGGTGCAGGCAAAAGAAAACTCTCACTCGGTGCACCTATGCTACAGACTCCTAAGCGTGATACACGCCCTTCTTCGAAAGCTACTCCGGATACTCGCAAGGCCAAAACGAATGTGCGTACGAATAAGGACCGTGTCAAGGATGACGGATTGTCAGCTTTCTCTACTGGTAATTTTTTTGTCTTAATTTTTTTTTGCATGTGATTGGCAATCCCATTCTTACAGTCTCTCCTAGTTCATATGAAAAAACTTTTGTTATTATTATTATTATTATTTATTTATTTATTTTTAACTCAGCAGTATATGACAAATTTTGTTTCTAGTAGGATTCGTATTACAAGTATGCCCTGGGTGTTTGTATTTGTTTTACAAACTACTCCACTCAAACTCAATAGGTGCAATTTACAGAAACTCGAGTACAAATCATTTCCTTAAATAGGTGCAATTTGTGTAATTGTAATTTTGAAAGATAACAGGCTAAACCACGAAAAGTGTATAGTAGTATCTGTAGTTATCCCTTGTAATTTTGGTATTCAAACACTTTAGATATAAAAACTACCCCTGAGGTTTAGGTTAATTACAAAAAACCCCAGAGCATTTTTTAAAATTACAAAAATAAAAATAAAAAAAATACCTCAGGTTTGATCGTGTATCATATGTTACTCACTCCTTTATATGCAAAAATAATTCAAACATCCCTTTTAGATTTGTACTTAAATTTAACAGAAAATCAAACCTCAAGGGCATTTTTTGTAATTAACCCAAACCTCAAGGCTTGTATTTGTAATTATCCCTAAAAGTAACACATACACCCTTCAAATCCAACAAAACTGCTTTTATTTATTATTTTATTTTAAAAATGTTATTGATTTGTGCAGGTAGAAGAGTTTCGGACATGGCTGGTCGTCTTCCTTTTAAACATTCCCCCAACGTAGTAAATGAAACAGAGCAGCGAAAGCCGTTCACTCCCATTTCTACCACAAATCCGTCAAAGAAATCCAACGCGACAAATATTTTCAAAGACCCGAACAAAAAACACGATGACACATTGCACAAGACACTTGTAAGAAACAACACCCCTTCCACTCCACCTCCGAAGACCATTTATAGAGCTGACGAAGAGAACATAACGCCCAAAACAACGGGGATTAATTTATATTCGACACCTTCAACAGTATTTGTTCCCATGCAGACTGCCTTAACACCACCGATTTCTACTCAGACGGCCACAATGCCGACTTTTACTATAATCAAGTCAGTCGAAGAGGAGATCGAATACTCGTTTGAGGAGAAGAGAGCAGGATTTGTGATGAAAGTTTAGTGAATAATGTTGATAAGTTCATCTGTTTTTTCATTCATTTATATCTTGGAATTTGTGATCTTAAATTTTTTATAATGGGGTCTTGTACATAGTCTAAAAAACTGAACATGGGCTCATTGATGCACTCATAATCTGACGTGAGTTTCCTCTTATATTTTGAACTGTTCTTGCAACTTGATGGATGATGATTAGTATAGCGTGTTTGGGGTTTTTATATCGTTGGCATTTACTTCAAGTGACCTAAAGGAATGTTTGCAAACACTAAAAACAAGTGATGGCCAACTTGTGATATCAAAAAAATAATTTAAATTACAAGAATAATCCAAATAAGTTATGTTTAAATAAAAACATATACAGAGTTTTTTTAAAAAAAATCTAAATAAGTAAATTGAAATGTATATATAAAAAAAGGAAACAGTTTATTTGGCCTCCAAAAGTATTCGGATTTTTTGGCATTACTTCAAAACTATTTTTTAAAATCTATCAAAACACCTCCAAAATTATATATATATTTTTTGGTTCTTTTACTACCTGATATGTCCA
>BMAC01001003.1:109104-136790 GCA_014905375.1 Phtheirospermum japonicum | reverse complement strand
AAAATGTAAGCGGACCTCGTCAAAGTGGTCATCGAAACATGGTCCACGAGATTCCTAGGCACATTCTGTCGATATGTATGTATGTTTTGTGCGGTTATATATATATATATGTTAAATGTACTAGTGCTTAACCCGTACGATGCACGAACGAACTGTAATGGTTTATGTTAGTTCAATCAATGTGAGAATAATAATATTGAATTATTAATAGAACATAATAATCTATATGTGTGTGTGTGTGTAGTTAGAAAAATCAAAGGTAAATCGTTACATAGTCGACAACGTGGGTTAGTTCAAGTGATAAGATTGTCCGCTACATAAGACTTATATTATCGATTCCAGTGACCGAATAACATGTTTGAAAGTGATTTTTCTTCCTTTTTAAATGGATTGAGTTTTGGGTGTTTAACTATTGCGATGCATGTGCCCTCTATGTTGCATTCTGTGTTATAAGTGACAATATTTTTACAATTTAACATTATAATGATAGAATAAAATATATTTAATTTCTCAAATTACATCGACCAAATACTAAAAAGTCGGTAACAAACTTGCAACTAACAGACAAAAATGTTGTAGGTATTTACTAACAGTTTTAGATTATGATTGCAAATATTTACCGATAATAATTTTTCCTAAATTTTTATTTTCATAGTTTTTACCAACAACTTTTGTAGGTAAATTGATTTGCTTGTAGTGGAACTTTGAAATAATCGAAGTTCAATCACCACACATCTGAATCTTAAATTTACAAATTGAATATTTTTATATAAGTCTCATTTTTCTACATTAAATGTATTTTTGTGAATCAATACAATTTATTCATTCACATTTCTTAAGTAATATTTATACTATTGAGTTGTCATCTAGAATTATATTATATCATATTATTCAGTTCAAATTATGTACCTGCTTCGATTTTTCATAGTTGATAATTTTTAAATATTTGATTATACTCGTTCATCAAGCATTATGAAAGTAGAAGAGTTATTGAATTCATATCCACACAATTCATAAACCCTTCCAATTATAAAACTATTAAAATATACTCCATTCATTTGTTTTTAATTATCATTTTTTAATTTATGTTAAAAAATAAAGAGTATAAAAATAGGTTACAAATTGTAGTTTTCT
The DNA here is from genome assembly GCA_014905375.1 of Phtheirospermum japonicum. Classification (NCBI taxonomy): domain Eukaryota; kingdom Viridiplantae; phylum Streptophyta; class Magnoliopsida; order Lamiales; family Orobanchaceae; genus Phtheirospermum; species Phtheirospermum japonicum. Next base: position 135,656 of record BMAC01001003.1, on the reverse strand, counting down.
CTAATCAGCTGATAGTTGATTGAATATTTTTTTTTAAAATCATATTCCTTTTTTTTATATGCTAATATATTAATTTATAGTTTTATTATTTTTCAGACATAAGGAAATTCTTATTTATCAATATAAAGATAAGGCCTTTCAGGAAAAAAATCTTTTTTTTCCCCAACTAATCTATCTATTCAACAAATAATTGGTATTTTTTTTTCCTTAACTTCTTAAATATTTTTTAAGAAATCTATATTTATTATTATTTTATATTTTTTCTTGTCTTTTATGTATATATTTTTGTATCACTCGATAATGTTTGGTAAATTAATTTTCAACCAGCATAATTTCAAATAATAATTTACAATCAACTATTATCTACCAGCCATCTCAACTCCTTTAATTATCTCATTCAAGTAGATCTTAAATAAAAAAAAACGAATCATGAAAATTACTCGCAATATTAATATAACCTGATTTAAGTTTTGGCTAATTTTATGATAAAAACGCATTTCCAATATTACTTGTCATCACAGTAAAATAAATAGATTTACTCTTACTTTCGTTATATTAGATAAGGAAGATTTAAATCACAATTTAATAGTTTCAAAAGAAAATTCAATCCAATTAATTTTATTATTATTGTGAATATTTAGAATCGATTATGAAGATTTTAAAAGAAATACAATATATATATATTAAGAACTTTAATACGTAATAAAGAAGATTTAAATTCATATTTAATAGTCTCTAAAGTTTGTTAATCACAATATAATAAAACATAAGAATCCTATTTTATACATGGTCCGACCCGACGGATTGACCCGAAACCTGGCCAAATCAGCATTACCTGATGCGAGTAGTTTTAATAGACTATTTCGTAATCCGCCCACTTTGGACCTGACTACTTGGGCTGGCCAAGCATGAACCGCTGACTCGCGTCCCGAACATGCTTCTAATTTGAGACTAAATTCCTTCTTATCCTCAAACCATTAATTATAGTAACCTTTTCAATGTGAATAACTTATTTAAATTCGATGTGGGGTACAAAATAAGTACGCAATAACTCCTTTTATCGTTACTCAGTGTTGTAAAAAAATGCACATGTTCTTCTTCTTCTTTAAAAAGTTCACTTTTTTCTACATAGTTGAAAACTTATTGTCATTTATAGTTTAGAAACACACTTTTTTTGGAAAAATATTGTATATACTATTTATAAAACATATTTATTTTTTTATATTTTTAAATATACATAAATACATGTTATAGATAAACTACAAAATTATGAAATATGGATTATTCTACTAAAAAAAGATGATAAAAACAATATAATGTAATATCTATCCCTAAAATGTAATTTAATTATTATAATCATAGATATTAAATAATTTAATATTTATATCAATGTATTTTAAAATAAATATGTATATAGAAATGACTTTGGAAACATCCTTATACATCTCAAATCATTATCCAATTATTTGGTAAGTAATTAAATAATATCTATAACCATTAATATTTATTTAGTAATTAAGTTAATGATTTAAACTTTCCTTAAAATGTGCTAACCAATTTAGTAACACATTTTGGGCGGAAATTTACAAACTACTATCTATAAAACGCAAGCTTTTTTATATATATATAGGGGGACTTCTACGGTGGCGTGAAAGTACCGTTCCCCACTTAATCAGAACCATTAGATTAAAAGTTGGTTATGAATAATAGTAAAATTAATGGATGTAAATGTAAGGGGTGAGATGTATGATGCCTTCACGGCACCATAATTATTTCCAATGTATAGATATAAGCAGTTAATTAGGACGGCCGGCAGTTAAGAAGACCACATATAGGGCATGTTTGGGCACCTTGAAAAGGAGTTAAAGGATTTTAATTTTTATCCACACATTTCCAAAATATGTTTGTCACTTTGAAATGAGCCCGGTTGATTAAATCGGCGTGCGTAATCCCCAATCCAAAATGATAATGGATCATATGCCAAAGGGGTGTTATTATTTACTCCCAACTTATCAAAATTTGTTGATTAATCATCATGCCTCCTAGATTTGTGCTTACTTTCTAGTCATAATTGAAAGGGGTTTTTATTCTTTTTATGACTATTATTACTTTTTTTTACGTTCGTTTTCATTCTTTCTTCTTCTCTCTTATAACTAGACGTGTTGTTTCGATTAAAACCGGCCAGTTAATTAATCGGCGGTTAATAACCGTCGGTTAATTTAATCGATTTTTGGTTAACCGTAACCTAACCGGCTAAGGTTACGGTTAAATCGGTTAACCGAACCGGTTTAATCAGTCGATCGACTGCTGGATCGACTGAAGGATAGAGAGTGGTGTTTGGAAATGCAGTCGATCGTTTCAGTCGATCGACTAAATTTCAGTCGATCGACTGAGTTACAGTCGAACTTTATTTTTTTGGGGAAAAAAATAAGGACTTGATTTTAATTATAATATTAAAAATTTAAATTTTAACTTTTAATATTAGAATTAACTTGCCTACGTATCCTCGTAAAGGAATTAAATTCCACGTAGTTCGAATTTTTTTTTGTTTGAAAAAAATAAGTTAAAAAAAAAAACTTGAATTTAATTCTAATATTAAAATTTAAAATTAAATTTTAACTTGTAATATTAGAATTAAATTGCCTACGTATCCTCGAAAAGAAATCAAAGTTCACGTAGTTTTTTTACTTACCTCACTTACCTACTTACCTATTCGTCGTTGTCGTTGCTTTCCGAAGTGGTATCGTAATAGTCGCTCTCTTCGCCTTCATCCAATTGCATCTCCTYTTCWCTTTTTTCYSCCTTCARCKAATCGTTRATCAACATTTGATTTTCGAGATTCTTGGATGTTAAGGTAGACCGACGCTCATCTAACATGTAGCCTCCCGTGCTGAAGGCCTGTTCAACAGAAACTGTCGAAACCGGAACGGCAAGGACCTCCTTGGCAATTCTAGAGAGAGTGGAGAAAAATACTGCCATTTTCGACCAAAACTGCACAAGATCGTTAGTAACACCATCGGGCTTTTTTGGAACCGAAGTCGGTTCAAAAACTCCTAAATAACTATCTAATTCCATTGACCGACTAGCACTAGCCCTTTGCCGTTTTTGTTTAGTATTTTCAATCAATCTCATGTATGGGGCTAGAGCTCCTCGAGGGTCGTTGGGTCTTGTAGAAGTAACGGGGGAAGGGGACACATTAACATCACTAGAAGATGAAGATTGATCGTATTCATTAATGTGCTTCGTGAGAAACACTAAGAGGGCTAGGAATTGGTTTTCCACGAGATTCTAAAAAAGGTGTTAATGCATCGTAATAAATTTAAGTAAGTTTTGAAGACCCTCCATCCGATAATCCGGGTCTAAAATTTTTGCAATCAAAAAAACATTGTAATTTATCCAACATCTCATCGATAACATCGCCTAATTCCGGGTTACCGAGTAAAGCACTACAAACAAGTACTATTTGAATACAATGATCAACAAGTATTGAGGAGGTAGGATAATAAACACCGGATAAAGCCACGGTGGCATCGTTAAAAGTTTTTAAAAGGGATATCATATTATAACAATCATCCCACATATTCGGAAACAAAGCGAAATCGACATCTTCATTATTAAAAAATGTACACAATGCATCTCTATATTCAAATGTATCATTAAGTAATTTATAAGTAGAGTTCCAACGATTTGGCACATCTAATGAAATTTTTTTTGGATGCAATTGATTGGTCTTGCAAAATCTTCGCCATTTTTTTGAAGCGAATCGTGGTTTCGTAAATAAGCTATAGCACTCCTAATCGGTTGAATCTTAGTTTTAAAAAGAGTTAAACCATCTTGAACACATAAATTCAAAATATGACAAACGCATCTAACATGAAAAAATTTGCCGCCAATAGCGGGTGGACAAGTAATTTTTAACAATTCTATACTAACCGTATTGGCGGCAACATATCAAATGAAATTGAAAAATTTTTGTTAGTTAAATGATACTCGGACAAAAAAGTGGGGATTTTTTTCGAAATATTCACCGCCGTATGTTGGCTATCGAACTTTCTATATGCAATTAAACGTTTTTGCAAAGTCCAAAAATTATCAATCCAATGACAAGTAATTCTCATATAATTATGATTTTTAAAATGATCCGACCAAATATCCGAACATATAGAGACACTATGAGGCAAACTATCAAATATTGGAATCAAATTCAATTTATACTCACCAGCCATTTTTTCAATATCGCGAGTTAATTTATTTCGTGAAATCCTAGTGCTAGATGGATTAAATGCACCCCTAGGATACTCTTCATAATGACTACTATGCGCATGATTAAAAGGAAGACTCATAACGGAAACGAATCTTGCAAGAAACTTTCGATGACCACTTTCGGTATATTGAAATAAAGTAGAGGAACTCGTACCTTGGCCGCCGGTCCTACCAGCGGTGGTAGATGAAGATGAGAAGTTTAGTTGTGTTTGAGAACTACCGGCGCCGTATTTGTCGGGATGCTTCTTCTCCATGTGGTATTTGAGCGACCCGTAGCCTTTATTATTTTTAGAACCGAAGGCGTAATGAGAATTTCAATAATTGCATTGCGCTCGAGGTTCTCCGTTGATCGTCTTTTTTGTAAAATACAATCGGAAGATGGGGGAAAGCAATTCTCTCGGTTTCGATCGAGGCGGCGGCATATCACCCGTCGCTTCCTCCTCGTCTTCATCCAAATTGACGGCAGCTTCTTCTTCATCGGAGCTCGGTAATTCCTCTTCAAAATTGGCTTGTTGCGAGTCGAAATTGATTTGATTATATTGGTTCTCAACTTCTTCCACCGTCATCTCATCGGAAACGTAATCTTCGGCGACGGTCGAAGATTCTCGTCGAGATCCTCGACCTCGACGAGAAGAAGTTGGAGTGTTGGTATTGACATCACGGGAAGAGCTTTCCATAGTGATATTATAAAAGAGAATTAAGTAAAACGAGATTAGGAATGAATAATAAGAATATTATTGATAATATTATTTCTTGCACAAATTAGAAACTTTACTTCTTTAAGCTTGGAAATATAAGAGAAGAAGAAGAATAGTAGATGAATTGGTGTGATGATTGGTGTTGGAGAGTGGGGTATTTATAGGTGTAGAAATTTGCAAAAAAAAAAAAAAAAAATAGAAAAAAAATTACAAAACTGTCCTCAACCGGGGTTACGGTTAAACCGGTTAACCGCCCAACGGCTATTTTCTTTTGAATCTGAGCCGTCGATTATCTACGGCTAGTTGATCTCAGCTGTTGATTTTCAACGGCTAATTCACAGATCAGTCGATCGACTACACACCAGTCGATCGACTGGTCTGTGTTTTTTTTAAAAAAACCCGGTTAACCGCCACAGAACAGTCGATCGACTACAAACCAGTCGATCGGCTGGTCTGTGTTTTTTTTTAAAAAAAATCAGTTAACCGCCGGTTAACCACGGCGTTTAAGGTTAAACTTTTTAGTTAACCGTAACCTAACTGCCGGGAACCATTTGACGGTTACGGTTTTAACCGTGACCGCCGGTCAACGGTTAATCTTAACCGGTCAACGAGGTTGAAACCGGCGGTTAGGCGGTTAACCGCCAACCGATCAACACCTCTACTTATAACCAAGAAAATACTATCCATTTCCTAAAAAACTATTTTTTTTCTCTATTTCCTATTGCCTTGGTTAGTGTAAGGTGAATAAAATGGATTTATGTTATTTGTTGGGTGCTTGGTTTTGTCAATTGCTGATCTTATCCCGCAAACTGCTATAGGGTGAGTTTTCACCGCAGCAACCCGCCGACATAAGTGGGCTCTGAGCGTCAGATCAGAAGGAAAGGGGGTCGTGGAAAAAGGGTGGTGAAATTCGCGGTGGTTGCTAGAGTCGCCAGTGGTCCGTGTGTGTGTGTGTAAGTGCATTAGTGTGTGTTGCAACGGAGTCTATGTGTACTCTACTGAAAAATGATTAATCCCATTTAATCAAATATATCTTATTTAATTAAAATTACAACTTAAATGATCAAAATTACCCCACTTAAAAAACATAATAATAATAACAATAACAACAACAATAATGATAATGATAATGATGGTGATGATAATATACATATACATATACATACACATTTATATATCTCCCATCTTCCCTTGTAATGTGGTGTATGGAACTTTTCTCTAAATGCAATGAGTAGTATGATTATGTATTTTTGTTTTAAAGATATTGTATAGTATGAAATTATCTTATGCAATTTAATATAAATTTTGACAATTCAATCTAAAATTTTGAAAGAGAAAAAAAATACTGCATAATGTAGTTTGCAATCTAGTAGGATTAGTATGTCATTTGATAATAGTAATATGAATTTTAAAATATAAAAGTATGAAATTATATTATTTTTTTAAATTTTAGTAGAGTTATGAATTTGATAATGTACTATGAATTTTAATATATAATAGTATGTAATTTGATAATAGTAGTATGAATTTTAAAATATAATAGCATGAGATTTATTATTTTGTGAAATTTTAATATGAAATTCACAATATAAGTTTGGATTTCGTATATAGTTTGAAATTGAAATTTAAAAACATAAATCAGTGAATGAAAAAAAAAGTTGTATTTTAGTATGACATATTGCTTAAAATAATTAAATGATATAGGGTGAAATCTCACTCTATAATGTGAAATTTGCCTGTAATGACTAATAGTATAAAAATCTGGAGTATGAAATTCCAACTGTATGAGTAATATGTAAGTATGAAAATGCACAGTGTATTATTATGCACGGTGTATTATTATGAAAATTTGACCGACCGATAACGGTTGAAAAATAATTAATAAAGAATAAACTAATATTCTTATATAATAAATGGGGAGATAATTAATTATATGATAAGTTAATATTTCATTAAAGTATTTGGGATAAAACATAAATTTAAAAAAAAAAAAATCTAAAAACCAACCTCCTAACCCTATTCTAAGAATATTTGATTCAATCCATTCCCCGAATTATTATTGATAAAATCTCTGATACTACTGAATAAATCATCTAAAAAGAGTGGGTTTTCACGTTACTTTCTTACTTTGTTCTTGTATATTTCAGTAATTGTGTGACTTTATATTTGTATTTGGACATTCTCCGATTCTAAGTTGCAAAATTTATTATTTTGTTTGAGGGAGAGAATAGGAAAAAGAATTAAACTAATTGTTTCGCTTTATAGTAATCAATTTTTAATAGACGACCGAGATTTATTTGAATTTCTCGCAAGAAACTCTCTAGAATCATTCATATTCATATCGTATTTATGAATATTCAACAATTTTCTCACATTACTTACTATTTTAGTATTCCCATTATAACTGATTTTAGTACTCTAATTAGTCACCCCTTAAATTGGTCTGTAGATATATGAACATATTATATTACAACAATCCTGCACTTAGATTGTAATATAACATCACATAATTACACTATGTGAAATCACGGTGGTAGTAGTATCTTAAACCAAGATTTCACGTGTTTCAACCGAAAATATAACATAAATTCTCTAGTCAGTTCACCGAAAGCTTAAACACATTTAGGTTTACTTCATCATAGATTCATGAACAATAAAAAATAGTTATTCCAAACATATATATATATTTTTAATTAGAATGGCACCTCTTCTTGTGTTCACATTGATGAAATATTTCCATATCTACTAAGATATCAAGCTTATTTTATTATTAAAGGTAAATATACTTGTGTAAGATTGGTATGCAGTTTTTGCAATTGGCCGTGTTTTTTTTAGGCTCAGTGGTCTTGGGTGATGGGTGCAGTGCCATGGTATTTTAATATTTTCCTTTCAATTAATGAAAAGCTGCCTCACATTTTAAAGCTTAAACTTGAAGCTTTTTCAATCAACATGAACTTTTGTGGCTTTCATTTCAATCAACATGAATTCCAACCTTTTTTGGATATTGTTTTTCAATCAACATGTATAAGTAAGTGTTTTTTTTTTCCTTGGTTTGTTGATAATTTTTAATCTATTAAAGATAATCTGTAAAACTTCAAGGTAAACATATATCCCCATTTTTGTTTTCCTCTTTATTTAGTTTTTATATTTTGCTTTGCATTGTTTTGGTTGAATATGACCAGAGACAATTTAAAACTTTCAATTAATTTGGAGTAATTTAATCATTTTACTTGGTTGCAGAGAAAGTAGAAAGTGTTCAGGAAAGTGGGACGCCAAATTCATCTATTATAGAAGAGTCCACTTAGACGTGCAAAGCCAAACCATTGTCGAAAAAATGATGAAACGGAAATTTCAATAATTAATTACTCATTGACTTTACATAATCTAACAAGCGAAAATATATAAAATATATAAATGAAGACAAAACACATTACTGTTATACTGCACTACGAAAATATTTATGAGTGGAAAAATTCAACTTGATCGACCATAATTATATTGGACTGAAAAAGTTTACGAGTTTAATATTAAACAAGAGTTAATGATTAAAAATTAGAGATAAGTTCACTCCAGTTCAGTTTGTTATTAAGCATTGAAGTTGAACAAACTTTTGGGTTTTAATGATATCTAAAGTTGAAACTAGATCAATATAACTCGTTTAACAAAAAAAAAATATATATATATATAATATGGCCAAGAAAGCCAACTATTCCAGCTATAACTCATAACAACAAAATCATGTTCAAAGGGCCAAGCAATATGCATGTGTAAACTAACCATGATTACCACCATCAATACAAGAAAATTCTTCATTACATTGTACTAATTAGTAATTATCACATTGCGAAAAAGACTTTATTAATATTTTTTAAATGTCTTTGTTTATACTGCTTATTAGTAACCTTTACAAGCAAGAACAAATAAAAATAAAATAAAAAATACAGATGGTCAATGTATAGCTAAATGAACGTACATGAACGAACACTAACCAAATAGGGTCATGAATTTATAACGAAATGTTCTGTTTATTTACAACCCTACTTATCTGTTGAAATTGCAGCACTAACTTAATTAACAGATTGCATGAAACTTTCTAGTAAAAAAAACATTCAAACCACGCAACATTCCATTTCTATAAAATATCGTTCAAAATATAATTCACAAACGTACCAAAAGCACGAAAACAACTTCCAAAATACTTCAAGTTCCTTTCAAGACCTTGTGACATTCAGTTTGGGCAAATAAAAAAAAAAGGTGAAGTTAGATAATTTCTGCACAAATTATAAATGAAAATAACCCCTCAACCACATTCTTATTAGTTATTCTATCACACAAACATTTCAACAAGTGGAAAATTATGTAACAAGTAGAATCAGCTTGTCTTTCCTTTGCAATAACACAACACAAAACAAATATACCCTACAACGCCAGTACAGAGGTAAGCAAGTAATAGCCAATTTATGTATTTTTAATTATTGACCACGGTTTGAACAGTAACTGTAACCGTCAATAAGGCGGTTCGGTTATGGTTTGAGCAATTCTCAAACTGTGAACCGGCGGTTCAAACCGTCGGTTTTTTTTTTATACATTATAAATTATTCATTTTCCAAGTCATTTTTTAACACCGAACTCATTCGATATTTTAAATTGGTGATCAATTAGAAAAAACATTTTATCTTATAAGTAATAGCCACACGATCGTGATGGAGATATTAATCATTTTTACAATTCAATAAAATTGTGATAACTCATATCTTTCACCCACTTTAAAGTAATACGAAAAAATTATGTGTACTTTGATTTTAATGGTTAGGGAGTTACAATTTAATATATACGTTATTTCAATTGTTTAAAGTTACAATTTTAAATTTTAAAATTGAATATTCGAAAATTGTTAATTCTTTTTTAATTTATTAAAAGTATTATTTCTATTTTCTCACTTAAATTCAAGGTTTCAAATATTCTAATATAAATTTTTTATTTCAATTTCAAATATTTTAGATATTCAGTTTCTTTTTAATTAATTCAAAATCTCAAATGATTAGTTCTATTTACTCACTTAACCTCATACATACATACATACATACATACATACATACATACATAAATACATACATAACTTCAAAATTTTCTAATTAAAATTTCTTATTTTAACTTACAATATCTCAAATAATTCAAGTTTATTTTTTTATATTTATATTGAATTAATTCAAAGTGTTATTAATATTTTATCACTTAACCTCACGTATTTTTTTAAAAATAAAATTAAAAATAAACATATGGAAAAAATCAAAATATTTGAATTTTAAAAGTTAAAAAAATTAAAAAAAAAAACAAAAAAAACAAAAACAAACCGGTTCAAACCGGCCAAACGAACCGTGGTCGAACCGTGAACCGTCGGTTCACAAACCACCACCAACCGGCTGGTTTCACAGTTCGGTTGCGGTTTGAGGTTTTTGGCCAAACTAAACCGGCGGTTCAAACCGTGAACCGGCGGTTTGAAACATTTGAACACGTCTAAGTCCACTAGTTAAAAGTGGAAATGATTTGAAACCATCTTCTGAAAAGTGAGTTTGCTTTTTCTGCGTTTGTTATCTTTTATAGTTGTTAATTGATATAAGTCTTCGATCAATATTGGTATATGCTCACATGATTTCTTTGATATACTGGTGCATTTATTTTGTCATTTTGTGTATATTAATCAATCATTTTTTCAAAAGTTAATTGTGATGCCCACTTGTATTTTGGATTCTAGGTTATCACGGTTTACAAGAGAAACAACAAATCGAGATATTAAACACTTTGATGGCTATTTCTCAGGACTTCATTAGAACCATTGGTGCGATGTTTTTGTTGATTATCATCTCAGATAATATTATCTAAAATTCTTTCCAAGTTTAGTATTTGCTACTACTATTCTTGGGTTATCATGCTTTCAGTTATAATCAACACTTAGGCTTTTTCTATTGTTGAGTCAATTCTAATGTTCGTGTGTATATTTAAATGGAGTATACTATTGAGAATGTTCGTGTGTATGTTTAAATAGAGTATACTATTGAGAATATATTTCAGGTTAATGATCTCTATTTTGAGATTAGTACAACATATTCTTGGTAATTAATCGATTTGAATTTATCACCAGAGGGCGTTTCATTACATAAAACCATTGCTCCAACTTCTTGCGAGCACTTCCTTGAAAATTCCGTGACCATAGCCCGCTCCCTAGATGCCACCGACCTGCCTCCCTCATCCTTCTCGACTAAGCCAGTCAAGGATAATTATTGGCTGCTCCCTGAGCCAGAAGTACTGGAGTATTTTCAACAAACCATCAACCTACCCAAGATAGCTCAGATGGTCCTACCCACTATACTTTATTTGGATCCCCTGTAACCGTCCCCTAACCATATAACCTTGTTTGACGAGCTGCTCAAGGCGGGACTTAGGTTCCCCCCCATCGATCTTATATTGACGTTTCACTTTTGTACAAAGTCCCCATTTTACAATTAACCTCCAACTCCATAAAATATCTGGCGGGCTATATTATACTATGTAAATATTACAACACTCAGCCCGACCCTGACTTTTTCATTTTTGTTTTCAAATAAAATATCAGAATCACTCCTTTTACCTCGCTACCCACACCGGTAAAACCCGCTTTCTAATAAACCCTTCCAATAAAGTTCCTGAGTGGAAAAAGAATTTCTTTTTTATACACAACACTGAAGACTGGTCTTTCATAATTGAGCTACTAGACCATACCCCAAAACAATCCAATCCTCCCAGCCTTAAACACTTTCCCATTCTATACAAGAAATACTCCAACCAGCTCGCGGAGTGGAGCAAGCGCCCATTTGACGTGGTGCTGCTCACCAGCCGGTCCAAAGTCTTCAGATATGTGGGCATTGATTCTCGCCCTACTGACCCGGATCTCGCGTTAACCCGATCAGAGTTCAGTAGGTCTCCTGTGTTACAAATGTTACACTAATATCTAAACTACACTTCATACTAACACTTCACTTATATTCATAGATGCCTTTTGCGAAGCATGTGTCTCCTCAAGCTCGGTGGAAATCGTGGCGCAGACCGAGCTACAGCCTGAGATCACTTCGACACCCCCGCCTTCAGTCCCTAGCGTGGATGAGATATTAAACGAAGCTTTTGGAGCGGAATCGGACCCAGAAGCCGAAGACGAGATCGAAGAGAGCCAACTAACGAGAAAGACTTCAAAGGGGAAACGACCTCTCCGAGCATCTGCCAAGCGACCCAGCTCACCAGCTCCGAAGCGAAGGCGACTTCACAAGACTTTTGGTGGAACGACATCCAGCTCGCCGAACTTGGAAAAAGACTTAGCAAACTGCGAGGATGCAGCCGCCATTAGAACACTTTTTCAACAACGCGCCCAGACCAAGGTATATTCTCCATCGCACTCTGACCCTCAATTCACTCAATAATACGTAAGTATTAATCCTGTACTTCTTTGTTTGTTGTAAACAGTTAAACACCCTATTTTCCACGGTGGCCACCCAGCTCGCAGCCTGTGCCGAAGACAATGAACTACAAAAAACATGTGAGGAGCTAACCACCCAGGCCGAACAGTAGACAAAGAAGCTTTCTCTAACGCAGGGCGAACTGCACCAGGTCCGCAAACAACTGAGTGCAAGCGAGGAGGAGAACGACCTTTTAAAAAGTCAAGTGACCAGCCTAACGGATGAGACAACTCCCATGGCCAATGAACTTCGAGAACAGGTTAAAAGACTTGTTGAGGTCGTGCAGACTAAAGAAGAACAAATCCAGACAGCTCGCTAGCAAGGCATCACTGAGGGCCGCCGAACCTTCCTAGTGAGCGAGGTGGGCCAAAAATTCGTAAGTTCGTACCGGGAGGAGATGATCAAGGCCTTTAGACAATCGACCCTATACCTTGGCAAGATGACCGTGGGGAGCAGAGAATGGGTCCGCAAAGCTGTAGGGATAATCAAGGAACAACTCGCGGCCATGAAAGTCACCTACGACCCGGACATGAAGACTATTGTCGACCAGATGACCCCCTTCAGCACCTGGAAAGGCGATATGAAGCAACCCATAAATGCCAGATGGTGGTTATCATGTCAAGGCCGAGCCATCCTATTTGCCAAACTCTCATCCGAGCTAGATGCGCCACCTGAAGATATGCTTCCTGCTGCCGAACCCAGCACACAAAATCCTCCACCTGCAACTTCCGTTGATAAAACTGTTTAAAAGACCTGTACAATTAATCTTTTATTCCTGCAAACACTTGTTTTTATTTAATATATTCATAATTAACTCCCAAACACTCGCAAACCTGCAGGTACAATTCATACAAAACTACCAACTTTATACACGACCAACTAACACGGATCGCACGAAATCACATCCAATCAAATCATAACGCATAGCAATCCAATCATGCTAACATACAAAGCACAGTAACTCACATAAAACAATCATCCACTAAACAGCAAAGATCACAAGAAAAATACACAAGTAAAAACATTCATAATCACTTAACCATAAAAACCATCAACATAACTCGCTAAAACTTTATTTATTACCAAAATAACCAATGTTCACAACATAACCCTTATACGGGAGAAGTGTCCTCCGGTCCAGAGTTATCTTCTCCCGTCATAACAATACAACTTTCCCCATTGCGACCTCAAACAACTTCTCATCACTAATCTCCCCATCACAACTATTAACTTTATGTAGGAGAGGTGCCCCCCAAACAAGGGTTACCCTCCCCACATCGCCAACCTAAAGAAGCGTCAGCCTACTTATCACAAAAACAACAACTTTCACTATGGGAGAGGTGCCCTCCGAACAAGAGTTACCCTCTCCCCACTTCACCGACCTAAAAGAAGCGTCATCCCATTGAAACAACCACTTTCACTATGGGAGAGGTGTCCTCCAAACAAGAGTTACCCTCTCCCCACTTCGCCGACCTAAAAGAAGTGTCAGCCCACTGAAATAACCACTTTCACTACGGGAGAGGTGCCCTCCAAACAAGAGTTACCCTTTCCCATCTTCGCCGACCTAAAAGAAGCGTCAGCCCACTGAAACAACCACTTTCACTACGGGAGAGGTGCCCTCCAAACAAGAGTTATCCTCTCCCCACTTCGCCGGCCTTTAAGAAGCGTCAGCCCACTGAAACAACCACTTTCACTACGGGAGAGGTGCCCTCCAAACAAGAGTTACCCTCTCCTGCCCCAAACACACCATATCCGCCCTCTAGGCATAATACTTCTTCAAATGACCCACATTCCAACTTCTAGGTAAAATTTTTTCACTTGCATCTTCAAGTATGTAAGCTCCCCCTTGTAATACCTTTACAACTTTAAACGGCCCAACCTAATTTGGCTCCAACTTCTTAGTCATGTGTAGCGCGTCAGCTCGCCTCCATACCAGATCGCCAACCTGGAAACAACGTTGCTTGACCCGTTTGTTAAAAGCAGCTTGTATCCTTTGTTTATAATGCTCAACGCGAGCTGCCGCCTTCTCTCGTATTTCATCAATCGTTTCGATCGCTCCCCGAGCTAATCTCTCATTCTCCTCCGTATTGAATGTTGCCAAGCGCTGCGAGCCCCCCACTATCTCTACTGGAATAACCGCATCCATACCATAAACCAAACTAAACGGCGACTCGCCCGTAGAGGTTCAGGGAGTTGTTCGATAAGCCCATAGAACCGAAGCGAGCTCTTCCTCCCAGAGTCCCCCTGCCTTCTCCAGTCGTAAATTAAGTCCCTGCACAATTATGCGATTGGTAACTTCGACCTGCCCATTAGTTTGGGGATGTGCCACAGAAGCAAATCGCTGCTTCATCCCCATCTCCTTGCACCAGTTTTGAATCTTTCTCCCATTAAACTGGGTTCCATTGTCAGACACTAACACTCGCGGCACACCAAACCTGCAAAATATGTTATTAAAAATAAAATCCATCATGTGCTGCTCACTTATCCCAGTAACAGCCTCAGCCTCCGCCCACTTCGTAAAATAATCAATCGCCACCACCATATACTCCTTGTTGCTCGGGTTTTTGGAAAAGGACCCACAATATCAATTCCCCACTGTGCGAACGGTCACGGCGAGCTCATAACAATCATCTCTTCTGCCGGTATATGGATAACCGTTGCATGCATTTGGCACTTCTCACATGTTCGCACCAGATCGCTAGCCATAGCCTTCATTCCTGGCCAAAAGAAACCAGCTCGCAACGTTATACCCAGTAATGCTTTTCTTTTCGCATGATCTCCACAATATCTCTCATGTATCTCTCTCAACACTTCCAATCCTCGTTCCTTAGCTAAGCACTTCAGGAAAGGTCCAAAGCGCGACCTTTTGTACAACTCCTCACATATCACACAAAAGCGAGCTGCTGTTCTAGTCTCCTTCGTCGTTAATTTCTTTGCGCCCTCCTTTGCTTTAACAAGGACATCCCATATAGGTGTGCGCCAATCATCTTTATCCTCGATCTCCATAACCTCTTTCCCTTTCTCTACACTACTACGGCCCAACTCCATCAATGTGACTTTTCGAGTATCACAAGTTCCCAGTGCACCCGCTATCCGTGCAAGCTGATCATCCCGAGTATTCTCAGCCCGTGGTAAATGCTCCAATTTGAACTCCTCAAAATGTGCTGCCTCTTTTCGTAATTTATCCAAGTACGCCGCCATCCTCTCCTCCTTAGCCTCAAAAGAACCATTGAACTGACGAGCTACCAGCTGAGAGTCAGTGTATGCCCCTAATTTTCTTACTCCCAGTTCATCCGCCATTTTTATGCCCTGCAACATAGCCTCATATTCAGTTTCATTGTTGGATGCTTTATACCCCAACTTGATCGCGAACTCCAAGTCTTCACCTTCTGGGCTGGTTAACACTATACCCAGCCCTGTTCCCGACGCCATAGTCGAATCATCAGTATATAACATCCATGCCCTTACTTCCTCGCCCGCATCAGATAGGCGCAACATCTCTTGCAAAAAATCTGCCAACACCTGCGCCTTAATAGCTGTCCTCGGTTAATACACCACATCGTACTCGCTTAATTCCAAAGCCCACTTTACTAGCCTCCCAGATACATTTGGATTACCTAAAACCTGTTTGGGTTAGGTTAGTACGCACCTTCACCCTATGACTCAAGAAATACGGCCTTAATTTGCTTGCTGTACAAACCAACGCAAAACCTCTTTTCTCCAGCTCAAAATGTTTCAACTCAGCCCCTCGTAACATCCTGCAAATATAATAAATAGGTGTTTGCGTACCAGCCTCTTCTCTGATCAGTACCGAACTCACTGCGACCTCTCCCACCGATATGTATAAGATTAGGTCTTCTCCAGGTATTGGCTTAGTTAACAATGGTATTTCGGCCAAGTACTTTTTCAGCTCCTCAAATGCATCCGCAGCTTCCTTCGTCCACTCAAACTTGGATCCCTTTCGAAGCGCTCTGAAGAAAGGAACCCCTCCCTCCGCCGACCTGGAAATAAAACGGCTAAGACCTTCAATACGACCTGTAAGTACCTGAACCTCACGCACCGTACGAGGATGCGGCATCTCCATAACAACTCACACTTTTTCTGGGTTGACCTCAATTCCTCTCTCTGTCACCATGTACCCCAAGAACTTCCCCGATTGCACACCAAAAGCACACTTCTTGGGATTAAGCTTCATCCCAAACTGCCGCAGTATAACAAATATTTTCCTCAGATCTTCCACATGGGATTCCGATTTCTTGCTCTTGACTAGCATATCATCGACATAGACCTCCATGGTAGACCCCAACAGGTCTTTGCCAACAGGTCTTTGAACATACTATCAACCAATCTCTGATAGGTCGCTCCTGCATTCTTCAAGCCAAATGGCATAGACACAAAACAATAGGTCCCCGTAGACGTAACAAAACTCACTTTAGGTTGGTCTTCCTTTGCAAGAGGTGTTTGGTGATACCCTTGTGAAGCATCCATCATACTCAACAGCTCGTACCCTGAAGTTGAATCCACCAACTGGTCGATGCGTGGTAAGGGGTAGTGATCCTTTGGGCAAGCTTTACTCAGATTGCAAAAATCCACGCACATCCTCCACTTTTGTGCCGGCTTTGGCACCATCACAACATTGGAAAAATACTCAGGGAATTGGATTTCCCTTATATGGCCCGCCTTTAACAACTTCTGAACCTCTTCTTCAATCACCTTGTCCAGCTCTGGCCAAAATGTCTCCTCTTCTGCTTTACTGACCTCGCCTCTGGATCGGCGTTCAAATGGTGTTGTGCGACCTCAGGAGATAATCCTGTTAGTTCCCCATCCCCAAAGGCAAATACGTCCTGAAACTCTCTCAACAAATTCACTAGCTCGCTTCTTAATGTCTTAGGTATTAAGGTGCCCATCCTAGTAGTATATTCTGGGCGACCTTCCTCTAACGAGATTTCCATCAATTCTTCATTTGGTTGAACAGATTTCTCCTGCTCCCTTATCCTCTTTGCACTAAGAACTCCTTCCGACTGGCCATCATCCCTTTCGCGTTTATTTTCTATTAACCCTCTCCTAACTGTCAACTGATAGCACGATCTCGCGACCTTCTGTTCTGAAATAACTTCCCCTACTTTGTCACCTACCGGATACTTAATACTCATGTGATAGGTCGATGTTATCGCTTGGAATTCATTGAGGGCAGGTCGTCCTAATATAACGTTACATGCCGACCTTCCCCGGACGATCAGAAATCTCAAATGTTTCTCCGCTCGTAACTCATCCTTCCCCAATACTACTGGCAATGTCAGCTCTCCTTCAGTATTCACCTGTGCACCATTAAAAGCATATATGGGTGTATTCACAAGCCGTGCCTTCTTTTCCAATTCCATCTGCTCAAGACAATCTGTGTAGATAATATATACCGAGCTCCCGTTATCCACGAAGATTCTACTGACTTCATATCCCGCCACCTCAGCTTTAATTACTAATGCGTCATTATGATCTTCCTGTAGTCCACGTCGATCATTAGGACCAAAAGAGATGACAGGCCCCTCCATCTGTGATTGCCGACTCACACTAGTGACTTCCCAGGTTCCCAAGCGAGCTGACTTAGTATGCCTCTTTCGCGTATTGTTGGAATCCACATCAGTGGGTCCACCCGAGATCATACTTATCCTCCCTTTATTCCTCCGTGGGCCATTATGTCCCTGATTCCTCTGTTGTTGTTGTCTCGCGACCTGATCCTGAGGTGGATCCCTCGGCGGCGGCGAAGGCAATGGTCGCTCCTACTCTTTTAGTTCTCTATCTTTATAAATCACTTCCTTGAGATGTCCAGCTTTTATAAGTCTTTCTATCTCCTCCTTGAGATGCCTGCAACTTTCAGTAAATGTCCATAATTGTTATGAAACAGACAAAAGGAATTGGTCTTTGGGTGTGTAGGAATTGGCGTACAATCTTCCGGCCATTTTATAGCATTGGGTACCAAACGCTCCATAATAGAAAACACTTTAGCCCGCGGATAGGCCAATGGAGTAAAATCTTCATTCTTCCAGTTCCGCGCACTCGTATCTTGCTTCCCACTAACTCCTGCATTCGAGGCCAAGAGCCCGCGCATCACCCTCCTAGGCTCCCTTCTCAGTTCCCTCCTGGACACACTACCTCCCGCATCTGCGATCTCTCTACCGAAATACAGGTGATGTTCTTCTTCAGCTTCCTCCACCTGTATATACTTATGACATCTCTCCAATACTTCGTCGTACGTCCGTTCCTCTTTCTTACCAAAGATTTTCGTAAGTCCTCTCTCCTCAGTCCTGGTGTAGAGCTCCAGCCTTCATCTCGTCAGTTGCCATAGGCACTTCTAGAGTGGCATTAGTGAATCTATTGACATACTGTTTCAATGTCTCGTCAGGTCGTTGTACCATAGTAAAGAGAGACTGCGCCGTCTTTGCATTCTGTCGCACACTGGAAATTTATTTTAAGAAGGCAGCTCGCAACACTTGGTAGCTGGTAACTTTTCCCCGCGGCAACTGATAGAATCAATTTTGTGCAATTCCCCTCAAAGTAGACACAAAGGCCCAACACGCTACAAAATCCGAGTAATTGTGTAACATCCTCGCATTCTCAAAGAGCTGTAGGTGCTCGATTGGATCGGTCGCTCCTCGATATTGAAACTCCAAGGCCTTATATCCCTTGGATACCGCAACCTGTAACAAATCATCCAAGAAGGGATGCCCTTCTTCTCCATCGAGCTTCCCTCCCTCCACTCGTTTTTGTAGCTTCAGCAGGGCCTCCTGAATATCTCTAAAAGCCTTATTTTCTTGTCCCATCTTGTTTTCGTCCCTTCCTTTGTTGTACCTGCTACGACTCTTACGGGTTTTTTTCTCGAGATTCACCATCCATCCCCGAGGTCTGGGTTTTGCTTTCGCTAGTATGTTTGTCATGTCGTCGACCTCGTCGCTGGTAATGACTTCGTTTCACCTTCACTCCCTTCCCCTTGCACTTGTGAGTTGTGGATGTGGTAGAGCTGGATGTGTCCTCGTACTTACGTTTACTTCGACCCCTCCTTCCATGAGAAGACTTCCTGTACGGAGACCTCTCGTTCTGTTTTGCCTTCTCAGTTACCGACTTCACCTCCCTCTCGCTGTTAAGATCGTCCTTCTTGTCTTTCTGAGTACCCAGCCCGCTTGCTAGATACCTATGCAATTCCTCCTGTTTCTCCAAAGGCACAAAATCTATAAGCCCCTTTAAGAATCCCTTGTTAATCTGACAAGGCTTATCCTTGGGCAAGTCCTTCCACTCTTTCGTTCCTATATGGATTACTTTCTGCGCCACCACCTTCGGCGTCCTCAAGATTTCCGCTGGTTCCTTTCCATCCCAACACTTTGGGGAGGGTAGTGGTGCGCCATCTAAGCCCTGGAATGTCGGATCCACCTGTGGAGGTGTCCGCCCACCTTTCATCACGCCTCCTTCATCGACGCCCGCCGCCCTGGTCTTTTTTTTTGTTTGTCCGACTCAGAACCATAGTGCAGGGTTCTAGGTATTATGTTGTCCTTCATATTTTGTTTATGAGATTTCTCACGCCTTTCGCTCAAGGACTCGATGTCCCTCTTTTCCACAGACGGCGCCACTTGATAAATCTAAATTGATTGGTTACTAAGAATATGAGGTACTAACCTCAAAATAGAGACCAGCGACCTGAAATATATTTCCAATACATCATAGCAATCTGCTAAGACTCCGAATGATACTCCTAACGACCTAGCTGGTCCTACAAAACAGTGCCTCAGATGGGTCGGATTTCGAGCCCGTTAAGGCCCTCCGATGCTTAAGTCAAAATCAAGTTCAAAACACTCAATACTTCTACTGAACAACTCAATAATATGATAAAGCAAGATCAACATAAAGAATAAAGAGAGGTATGAACCTCCTTTTATACAGACAAGAGAAGTATTCCCCAAGTCAAGAATTACCTTCTCCTACCATAACTCCATAAATACTACAACTCTGCAACCGACTCAGAATTAGGACTCATCCTATATGTTAAGTTCCCATAAAGAGAGGTATGAACCTCCTTTTATACAGACAAGAGAAGTATTCCCCAAGTAAAGAATTACCTTCTCCTACCATAACTCCATAAATACTACAACTCTGCAACCGACTCAGAATTAGGACTCCTCCTGCATCTCCAAATTCTCAACATTCACCAACACCTTCCAAGAGTTCCTGTCCCTCTCCTTGATCCAGATTTGGAGACTGCTCGTCCCAAACCCATCCCCGACATCCCCCCATCCGAATACAAACACAAGCAGCCGTTCAAACAGATTAGACCTATCCCTTTATGGTCTTTTACCCCCTCCGGCTTCTCAAGAGTCTTGAAATTGTCGTCACTGGGATCGAAACATAGTATGTTCTTGTAAGAATAGTGGTCCAACAAATCATACCGTGTTGGATCTTTCGGGCCTTTTGCAGACCAAACCCAATACAGAGCTCCATTGATAGCGATGCCTTCAGCATCTTCAACAAATTTATAGGGAAATTGTTGGTTCCTCTTTGTTGACGAATTGTTCTTACAAGAGAACACTTGATAGAATTCGTCATATGCGAAAACAACCTTCACATCATCGCTGTTGTGATCATGACAAACCCCGACAACAATGGGATCATAATCTAAAGTATGTAAAGTATCTGGCAGTCGAAGCATTGTATCCTTTCGGCTGCATGTGTTCCATAATAGAAACTGTCTTCATCCCTGGGCGCCAATAGTAAGACACCATCACCACTGCATTCCACGTCATTCCACCAGCCATGGGGCCTTTCCAGTTTTGCTTTGATTTGGAACTTTCGATCATCTTCCAATAATACTCGAACCAATAGAAACCCTTCACCGGTTGCTGCCACAAGGAGATTCTGTGAAAACGATGAATCCACGGATAATATGTGATGGGTTTGAATGAATCGAGGATCAGAGATCGTAGTATTCCACGACTTGGAAATGCTTTTGAACCTAGACAAAGGCATCGCTGGCAGTCTTACAAGAATTGTTTCTATGATATCTGACGGAAGAAGAATATTATTATCATGGGATGCTTCATCAGCCATTGATCTTGGATTTTATAACGTACTAGAGGCTTGTTTGTGGGAGCTAGCTCTAGCTAGTTCCGGGTTCTATATATATAATTTCACATGTTAGTTACCTATTCTTACGTTGGACTCTCATCAATTCTTTCACATGTGTACACTACCAACTAATTAATTAGTTAATTTTGAATCTTGAATATTTCCTCGCCAAATATAGTTAAAAACACTTTAGGTAAGTATTATATTTGGTATACCATTCCGCCTATATATTAAATAAAAAAAGTTCTTATCTTTAAAAAGCACGTTTAATTATTGTGGCGAATTTCGAAAGTTTGAGAATTTACTAATATATAAGAACTAGTTTAACACCCATGTATTACACTGGATTTAAAAATAAAAAATATTTGTAAAAATTATAAAGTTTTAAATTTAAAATAAAAAATTGAAAGGATGTGTTATCAACCCGTGCCCTGTTCAATATTAATTATTATAATTATTGATTAATATTATATTTTAATATTTAGATTAAATTCGTTAATAATTATATTTACATACTTAAAAAAATTTAAATGATGTCACATTTTAAATACATCTCTCATCTATATTAATTAATTATTATTAAATTATTTTATATTTATATTTAGATTAATTTTGTTAGTAATTACAGTTACATACTTTGAAAAATTCAAAAGGTGTCATACTCTCAAGTCTTCTCGTATTGTGCCTTGTCTAATAAATATTAATTAATTAATTATTATTATTATATAATTTTATTTTTTTATATTTGGATTGAGTTCATTACTAACATTTAGTTACATACTCCAATTATTACAAATATATCATAATTTACATATATAGAATATTTATAATTTTAAAATTAAATTATTTCAACTTTTATTATAAATACAATTCATTAATTATTTTCATAAATAATTTGTTTTTGTAATTAAAACCATTTCTATGTAATTTTTTTAATTAAAATAATTAATTGAGATTTTTTTCTACTAATTATATATGACTGATTTATGTTATTATTTTAGGAGTATAAAAGAAAATTATTGAATTAGACAAAATAAAAGAAAAAAAACTATTAAGTTAAATATAATAAAAATAAAATATTAAATTAGGCAAGATACAATAAAAAAATATTAAATTAGGTATAAATTAGGCTCGGATGACACATAAGCAATCGAAACATCAAAAAAATTTATTATCCAAGCGAAGCATACGAAGAAGACATATACATTAGGATGATTTTGCATAAATATACTTATTGAACACCCGTGTATTATACGGGACTTATCAAAAATTAAATATAAAAAATAATTATAATAATTATTTAATTTTAAATCTAAAATAAAATACTAAAATAACGTATTCCCAACCCGTGCCTTGTACATGTCTAATATATTTAGTAATTATTATAATAATAAATAATTTTGTATTTGATGCTTAAATTAGATTCATTAATAATCTTAGTTACACACTTAAAAAATTTCAAAAGGCGTCACATTCTAATCCCGTTCTTGAATCATTTCATATATTAATATTTAGAATAAATCTATTAATAAATATTAGTTACATACTTTGAGAGATAATCAAAAGATGCCAAACTCTCAACCCGTGTCGGATTGTACTGGTATCTAATCAATGTTTATTAATTATTAACATATAACTTAATAATTTTATGTTTAGATTGAATACATTACTAATATTTAGTTACATACTTAAATTATTGTAAATAACTCATATTTTACCTATATTTAATATTTGAAACTCCAAAAAAAGTTATTTGAAATTATATTATCAATAAAAACTATTTAATTATTTTCATAATAAAGTTTTTTTTAATTTAAGTTATTTCATATGTAATTTTTACTTTAATTAAAATAACTAATTTAGATATTATCTACTAATTATATATGACTTATTTCTATTTTTATATTATGAGAATCAAAAGAAAGTATTGAATAAGAAAAAATATAATAAAAATAAATAAATTAGGTAAGATACTGTAAAAAGAAAAGTATTAAATTAGGTAAATATTAAGTTCGGATGATACATAAGCAAACGAAGCAACATAATTTTTTATTTGTCAATCGAAGCATACGAATCAGACACATAGGTTAAGAAGATTTTTCATTAATATATAGGGGAGATTTCAATATCTACCTTTAAACTTTTTTTATTATATTTTATTTAATTTAATATTTATCTTTTATTATTTTTTTTAATTCAATATTTTCTTAATACGTGCCTCCGCCTTTCTACTTATTTTTCTCCCAATTATTCTTGTACCACCTCCATTGCCTGACATGCCTTTTATTAATAAATTTTACTCAGTTTATGTTTCAGTACTATATATTTTTTTCTTCATTTTGTTCAACTTCTTTTGCAATATGTTTCATGTACTTATGTGTTTGTCTTGTAAAGATATTGTCTTTTGTTTGTTTATGGCAAAAACATGTTTTGCATATGCAAGCATCACAACATTAGCAGCTTCACACTGATGTTAACTTACATAAAAACTTCTATTGACATCGAAATAGAAAGTCAGCTTTTTCAATCGACTTTGATGAATAAACTGCATTCATGGGGATCTAGTTATATTTCAAAATATATACCATTGGAAAGCTCTACGAGTCTAGTTTTTAATTTAAAAAAACAGATCTCAAAAATAATAAATTAAGAGTGAGTTATGACCATTTGACTGAAGTGTGGCAGTACATTTGTTTCATACAGGAATGTGGAAGGTTGAGTAAATCTTGGTGTGTTCTCATAAACATACTCATTCAAGCACCTGGGGAATTGATAAGTACTTAATATTTAGTCAAGATTCATTTTATTTATATTTATTACAGTAACTTTTCATTATTCTAAACCTTAGAAAATGTAATATCTTATTTATTGCATTTGACTCATCTTGGAGGGTTACTCCAAATCCTTGCGTGTAAAAGACACTCAATTGTAATATTTTCAGCAGAAAACTTCAAATTTAAAAAATATATTTGAGCTTTTAAGTTTGTTTATAAGATTAATCTTCTTGTATAGTACTCCAAACTCTTTTTGTGGATATCTAGAGTTGTACATTTTGAAGGGCGCCTTGTGATACCTATTACTTTTCTTGAACTTTTCGGTGTCAATGGTTATCAAATCTGATTTTGATGGCTAGTCATAGGCAAAATCGACCAAATATCGTAGTTCATCAAAGAGACCTTCGTGGTATTGAGTTGGAAGACTTAAGGAGACAAGTACAACAACTCGAGCAAATGCCTTGCGCGTGGCGAACCTTTGAATTGTGATGTTGAGGGTCATGATTCAAGGGCTGGTTCTTCAATTAATGATGCGGAAAACCCATTTCATGGTGATAGAAATGGTGATTAAAGTGACGATAATTCATCTCACTGCCAAAGACTTTGAAGGAACAATGTTTGTGAGAAACTTGTTGATTTCAAAGTTGCACTACAAAAAAAGTATATTATCGAGGGAAAAACCGAAGAAAATATTCCCCTCGGTATTTTACGAGGGAATTACCGAGGGGATTAAATTTCCCTCGGTGTTTTCCGAGGTAAATATCCATTTTCGGTAAATTCTTCGTAAACACGGCGCCAATGTTTCCCACTATAATTATCGAAGGCAATACCAAAGGTTTTACGAGGGTATCATTACCGATGGAATATCACCCTCGTAAATACTGAGGGGAAGAGAACTTCCTCGAAAAAACCGAGGGCAATTTAGTCCCCACGGTTTTTTTGAGAATTAAAAAAGATAAAAAAAAACAAATAACAAAAAACCGAGGGGAAGAAAATCCCCTCAGAAAAACCGAGGGTAATATAGTCCCCTCGGTTTATGAAGAAAAAAAAAACAAAAAAAAAAAAACAAAAAAACCCAGGGGAAGGAAATCCCCTCGGAAAAAACGAGGGCAATTTAGTCCCCTCGATTTTTTGAAGAATAAAAAAAGAATAATTAATAAATAACAAAAAAACCGAGGGGAACAAAATCCCCTCAGAAAAACCGAGGGCAATATAGTCTCCTTGTTTTTTTGAAGAAAAAAAAATAAAAAACAAAAAAATCGAGGGGACTATATTGCCCTCGGTTTTTTTCGAGTGCAAATCAGTCCCCACGTTTTTTTAATTAATTAAAAAATAAAATAATAGAAAAATCGTAAAAATAAAATAAATCCTATCATTGTAGGCACGTGGGGTGTTTTTTTACTCGATTTCGATTGAAAAATACCAACGAGCATGTGCGTATTTACATGTGTCATGTTGTTTGACCAACAACCAATATACGATCGACGAAACATCATGATTTTGTGAAGGCGGCAAGGGGTGCATCTCGACCGCCGGCCGGCCAGAAAATCTTCCGGCTGCCTGAATTTTTTTCCGGTCAAATTTATTTTCCTGATCATCTGAAAATATTTTTCGGCCACCGGAAAATTCTCCGGCTGCCGAAATTTATTTTCGTTTTTTCTTTTTTGCCCAAAACTTCTTACTGTATGTCTGAATTTCTTACTACATGTCCATGGAGTCAGTTTAGTCAGTGTTTTTTTTCAACCCAGATAATTTCTTAATATATGTCTGAATTTCGTACTATATGTATGTATTTCTTACTATATGTGCAAACAATCTTTAGTATATGTCCAAATATTTTTTACTTAATGTCCAAAAAAATAATTTTGGTCACCGGAAATATTTCTTACTATATGTCCGAACTTCTTATTATATGTAACAAATTTTTTATTTAATGTTCAAAAATTCATACTTGATGACAAAAAGTATTTTATTTGATTGCAAAAGTTTCTTGCTTTGATGTGCAAATATTGTTATGTATTTTTTACTTATTACACACTTTTTTCTTTTACTTATTACACATTTTTGTTTTGCCAAAAAAAATAGGAAAAAAAATTCTTGCTTAATAGCAAATTATTATTATGTATTTTCTTATTTAATACAAATTATATATTATTTTATAGTGAAATTTCGTACTTTATGTTCAAAAAATTAATAAAATTTCTTACTTTATATCCTTTAAA
>BMAC01001003.1:91811-108936 GCA_014905375.1 Phtheirospermum japonicum | reverse complement strand
GGTGGTGGTGTATTGTTTATTGATATTATTATTATATTATTTTTAATAAGGGTAACCTTGTAATTGTGTATTTATAATTGGACTACTTGACATTTTGTATAATTGGTTAGATTATTTGACAAAAATATTTTTTCCTATGTAGTATTTGACAATTGCCCCTTTATTTTTATTGAACTAACATATCATATGAAACAAACATGTAATTAAAAGAATATTCATCTATAATTATATACTTCCGTAAATTATTGAAAGATTATCAAATCTTTACCGAATAGATATAAAATATATTAAATATAATTATTGTATACCAATTATAAATACTTAGCTATATTATTTTTACTATGTTTGGCGGGGAAATACTCAAACTTCTAATTTAAGACTTAGAGCTTTTACTAATACATATTCTTGTTTGGTAATTGGAGAATTGAGTGAAAATTAGAGGAATTGACTCAATCGAGCAAATTTGACAATTGAATTTTTTAACTGATATGTTTAGTAAATAGAGCTTAAATTTAATTTTTGGTTTAAAAAAGTTAATTTTAAAAAAGCTCTATATAGAAGCTTTTTGAGGAGAGAGATTTTGAAGGTGAGTTAAAATGACAATTTCATCCTCAAATTGCAATATATAAATATACACACATACATACACATACAAAAATTATTTATAACTTTTCTGTTTAAATAATAGTAACAATAATCTAAATTAAATTTTATATATTAGAAGTTTTGCAACTCAAAAACTTTTTATAAATAATAATTTTTAAATAATGACTATTCTTTTGTAAAAGTTATTTTTATTATTCAATATATTATAAATTTATGTTGTTTTTAATAAAAAAAAACCCAACAATAAATTGTGCGAATACCTTTTTTAATCATTTTACATGATTAAAAAGTTATCAAATTTTAAATATTTAACAAACAATTCTATACAAACAACTAATACATGCATCCGGTCAAATTCATGAATATAATTAATTGTCCACTAACAACTAATACAATCAATAATCTGCTATTCGGTAATTGTGAAACACGCTATATATAAGATAGATGGTGACGTAAAAGTTAATTAATTAATTGATTCTTAATGTGAAAGAATTGATCAGAATCCAATTAAGAATAGGTAACTAGCATATGAAACTATATATATAGAACTCGGAAGTATACAGCTCCCTCAAACAAGTCAAATTCCAAAGATTCAATCTTTCTTTCAGGCACACATACACATATATTGATGAGTACAAAAAGTTGAACTACCAAATAAAGAGGGCACTAACCTCAAAATAGAGATCAGCGACCTGAATTGATGATTAAACTTGTTTCAGCGACCTCGAATGTCCTCCACAATCGTCGCAGCGACCTCGCCGATCCTGCAAAACAACGTCTAGAACGGGCCGGATTTCGAGCCCGTTAAGGCCCTCCGACGCTTAAGTTAATAAGCGAAAAACACACTCCTCTCTCTCAGTAATACGGTGAAATCACAATAATAGTATGATAATGAATCCAAAATAAGAGACAAAAACCCTCTTTTATAGAGATAGGAGAAATCCTCCACTATCTAGGGTTACCTTTCATAACCAGAATTCCATTCATACCGTGACTCTTTCACCGTGTTTCAATTGAGACTCTTCCCATATGATAAGTTTGCATAAACATGAAACTTCTTAATATATATTACCGATATAAGCCTGGGCATATAGCCCACCAGGCCCATATACATATTAAACTTTCAATCAGGCTCAAATACTCAGCCCAACCCATCAGAGATCACGACCCTATATGAGAACTCATCCTCATACTACAGGTCGCTACTCCAGACACATCAGCTCGCCCAATTTTGAGGAACAGCCTTCGGCTCGTTCACCTCTCAAGGGCATAATATTGAGGAACAGCCTTCGGCTCGTTCACTTCTCAAAGACATAATACAGCTCGCCCATCTTCCAGGAGGCACACCCTCTCCTAGAAATGAGGTCGCCTTCCACAAATACCCACATATATCACATAATATTACGTACGAATATTTTGGTCCACATCAGCTAATCTCCAATGTTCTAGCTGATTGAGGCACGAAATCAGGTAGGACATGTAAACATAAAATCAAACATAAACAACATATGCACACAAATCACCACTTTACCTCACAAAATCACATCTCAAAATTACCCGACTCGATCTCATCGAGCAACCATATCAATAATCCATTATAGATCAGTAATCACACCTGCGACCTACAAAAGGTCAACACACCGAGCTCACTTTTTCAATCACACTATCATTATCCCATTGAACGACCTCATACACATAAGTCCTCAAATTAAATCTCAAGATTTTACACTGGGCGGCCTTAAAATATATCACTCCTCTATCGACCTACAGCCATAACCAGTTTCAAAATCATTATCACAAGCGAACCATAAAGTCGAGACACGCTTTTTTTCTCACATCCCATCTTCTTTATGCTTCATTAAATGCAGTCTGCCCCCTTACCAGACACGCGTCACTCCATTATATTCTCGGAGTATAATAAATCTAGTGGGCCTGGGAATTAATGGCCCAAAACATTCCTCAAATTAAACCCTATTAT
Organism: Phtheirospermum japonicum; assembly: GCA_014905375.1. Taxonomy (NCBI): domain Eukaryota; kingdom Viridiplantae; phylum Streptophyta; class Magnoliopsida; order Lamiales; family Orobanchaceae; genus Phtheirospermum; species Phtheirospermum japonicum. The sequence goes on along the minus strand of BMAC01001003.1, from coordinate 106,352 downwards.
CACCCGCTCCAATCTGTCCCATCACTTTTACGCCTCCCAATATAAAACCCTCTCATCTTCTTCACTTGTTACTTTACGCTATCTCAAAATAAAAACTCACCATTTTCACTATGCAAAAAAGCTTAACGGCGCACGATCATTCAAAAACCCCACATCATCCCACTGTTCACCAACGACCTGCAGCTCGTCGAAAATGTGTAAGTCCCCCAACCTTCTCAAATAACAACTTTAATCATACTATTAGATCTGTAATTGCGTTTACTGAGATATTTGTGCTATGTGTTATTCATTCCCTGAATGTATTTTAATTTTCGATGGCATCAGCATCCCCTACCGATAATTCGCAAATCAACTCTTTCCCCCAATTCGGACCCTTCTGAAAACCCTTATATAATCGAAACTAGGCAAAAGCAGCCTCTATTACCTTCTTCCGGCCTCCGCGACGAGCCAGAAGGTGACGTAACCTGGTCGGAACTTCGAGCCCAAACCATAACCCTTTCTGAAACTCAAACCTCGAGAGACAACCTCCATGAAATTCCGTCTTCTTCATCATTAGCCCTCACACATATCCCGGAGGGTGTCCCCTTACCCACATCTAGCAAATCTCCACCCTGCGATCATTTTAGGGAGAACCCTGTGACTGTAGCCTCTTCCCTATCCATTAGCGACCTACCTTTTTCTTCTCCCTCAACCAAAGAAGTCAAATTTAATTATTGGATACTACCCGAGCGTTCCAAATTAGAAAAATTTAAGAGAATTCTCAATCTACCGAAAACCGCCATGATGGTCCTACCCGAAGGGCCACACGTAGACCCCTTGCGACCTGCTCCCAACCATATTACACTTTACGACACATTATTAGTAGCGGGGTTTAGGTTTCCAGCTCACCCCTTCTACATCGAAATCTCCAATCTATACAATATCTCACCCTTACAATTAACCCCAAACTCCATGAAGTACCTGGCAGGATACCTCTTACTGTGCGAATACTACAATACCAATCCTGACCCGGGCTTCTTCCACTTCTGCTTCCAAATAAAATATCAACAAAACTCTTTCTATCTCTCCGCTCGGTCAGGCTTAACTTGCTTTCTCATAAACCCTCCTAACAAAGTCCCCGAGTGGAGAAAGAACTTTTTATTTATCTACAACTCTGAAGAATGGCTTTTCATAACCGAGCTAAAAAATCGCACTCCCAATCAATATAAACCAATCACTTCCAAGGAGTGCCCTCGTCTGTATAAAAAATATACTGATCAGCTCAAGGAATGGAGCAAACACCCATTTGACATAACACTCCTCACCAACCGATCGGACATGTTCCGCTACATGGGCATTGACTCCCGCCCAGTGGCACCACACCTCGCCATCACAGATGATGAATTTGGTAGGTGCTTTGTAGGTTTCACAATTACACCTCATTATTTACAACATAAATCAAATAATAACAATCTCTCTATGTAATGCAATGGCCTTCATCAAGAACTGTGCGGCGACCCGTACTGAAGAGGAGCAAAAATAGCCCTCAACACAATCCAAAGCTCACCCTGTTCCAGCGCCGGCCAACACAAGCAAGGCCACACAACAGATCTCTGGGGCAGCTGGTGGCGAAGAGGGAGAGGCCCAGCTAGTCCGGCGACCTAGCAAAAATAAAGGCAAACGTCCTCTCCACGATGCTCCCAAGAGCCCGGCGGCGAGGAGCCCAAGCCCCAGCCCGCCAGAGCAAAAAAAACGTCGCCTTCGTAAGGGACCAGCGCCGATTTCAACTAGTGCATCCAGCTTGAGCAAAGTATTAGCTAAGCTGGATGATGCTGACGACGTCGAAGCTCTGCTTAGCATGCACGCCCTTAAACAGGTATAAACCAAAGATCCTTGTCCACAACCCATTCCATAACTCATTCATAAACCCGTACTCACAATGTAATGATTGCAGTTGAAGCCTCTGTTCGCTAAATTCTCGAAGGAGTTCGTAGCTTGATCGTCAGCGAGCGACCTCCAGAAAACTGTCGACGAGCTAACTATCCAAGCTGAGCAACAAACCCGGCAGCTCTCATTGACCGAAGGGGAGTTGGACAGAACACTCCAATTGTTGAAGGCCCGCGATGAGGAAGTAGCCATTTCCAAAAGCCAAATCAACAGTCTGAAGGACGAGGCCACGCGTGTGAACAGCGAACTAAGCCAAAAGATGGAAGAGCTTAGCCAAACAGCAGCAGAGCTCGCCCTCCATCAACAAAGGCTCCCAGATCTGTTGGGAATCGATGGTACCGTCGCGCAGCGGAAAACAAATCTTTTTTAAATAATTGAATCGAATTCAATTGACGACGGTCCAATTTTATAATCAATTAATTGAAACAATATTTTAATTCTTTTAGTTAAAAAGAAATAATTCGATTTTCATAAAATCGAACGAGCATGATAATATGATAATTTCTATTAAATTATATACATTAATATATTAAAATATATATATATAACAATTATATATATATTATATATTAATCATATAATTATAATTATATATATTATATATATATATAAACCATTTATATATATATATATCATATATATAATAGCTTGCATGTACATATAACATTCAATGTATTAAGCATGCATTAAAATAAACAGTAGCATGCAAATTCCATGCAATACAGAACACACATGCTACATACATATACCACACATGCTCACTGCATTCACATACAATGCACAAATACAATATTCATGCTGTACTCATATCTCATGCACGCAAACCACATGCACACACAACATACTTTTAAACATATATATATGCTTACATGCATATGCTAAAGCACACACATATTAATATTCAAACTCACAGTAATGGAGTTCGGGCTTGGCAGCGTGCGGATGRATCGGCAGCAGGATGTCAGGCGCTCCGGCGACCTTCACGACTTAGCAGCGGCAAGACGTGGCAAAGGCGACGCGACGGACAYCAAACGACTTTGGCCCGGCGACGGAACGGCAGAACTTCGGCCACGAGACGACGAATCTGCTGCGACCTCCGGCTTGGCAGGCAACACGGCAACGGGCCTGTCAGCGCGGCCTTCGGAACNACTAAGTACTAGTCTTAACGGGAAAGGCCTGTATCCTCATTATGGCGTAACCCTATGACTAGGAACAAGTTCGACGAGTTACATTACGTGCTGGATTATCTCACGGTTCTGCTAGACCAATCCACCGTAATAGAGTAACTTAATCAGGACCATACCTATGCATCTAGCAAGGGACAAAAGGTATGGAATGCCAGTAGGTATAAAAGATATTATTACGAATAAAAACGATTGTATTATAAGAAAAAGGTCAGACCACAGCCACAAGTTGGCTTGTTGGTCACCCTATTCTAACAAGATCTTCTCAAGATGAATTACGAAAAAGGTATATCTGAAGGTCGTCAAACCTTCCTCATTAGTGAGATCGGCAGAAAATTCATCGACGCGTACCGTCAGGAGCTCATCAAGGCATACGAGAAATCTTCTATTTATTTCGGACTGATGGCTGGCGGGGCTACTGAATGGGTTTCCAGTGTAGCCAACATGATCAAGGAGGAGGTCGCTGCGCTGAACGTCTCGTACACCCCCAACATCAAGGCCATCATCAACAAGCTAACTCCGTTTAGCTGTTTCAAGGGCGACTGGACACAATCCATCTACGCAAAGTGGTGGCTGTCCTGTCAAAGTCGAGCAGCCCTGGCCGCGGGGGTCTATGCCGAGCTAAAGACACCCTTAGACGACTTATTGCCCGATCAAGAACCTGCCATCAATCCCATGCCCGAGCTAGCTCATACAAGTCCCCCTGTTGAGACCTCTGCAATCGAAAAAGCTCTCTAGGACTTTTTATCACCTCTCAATTCGCAATTATTGTACAAAACAATTTATCCACTATTTTGTTTTTAATTTATGCACTTTCAGTATCAAAAAGTATGATCTTGTCATAAGACACTACCATGTCCTGCTCATCACAAGATCTCATATTGCAAACATAATCATCTTAGCTCGCAAAGATAATACTTATTCAGAAAATCATTAACACCATAACCATATAACCATTAAAAATCAAACAACTTGTCAATCATTATACAACCATCTCATTGGATCAGGAGAAATACTATCTCAACTTCTCCCGTACCTCAGCGTGGTTCACCTTCCTCTTAATATCACAAATATCATAAAACACATTTACAAAGAATAAAATTATTCATGCAACTGAACAGCTCGCCTGGTCGGGAGAAGTGCCCTCCGGTCCAGAGTTATCTTCTCCCACCACTACAGCGATGCTTTCACAATCACAAACTCCAATCATTAACAAGCACCTACTTACCGTTACTTTCACTTTTACTGCGAGAGAGTTGCCCTCCAACACAAGAGTTACCCTCTCCCCAGTTCGTGAATTTAAATCACATAAAAATTACAACTCTTGATCGATTATCAGGTCGGGAGCGGTGCCGTCCCGTCCAGAGTTACCCATCTCCCTGCCATGATCACCTCAAACCATTTAACTGAGCAAGATGTACTAACTATCTTCTCACAAACATCCACCTTTATCAATAGCTCGCTTGGCCGGAAGAGGTATCAAAGCTACCCTTTTCCGCGCCATAATACCCTTACAAAACAAATCATGAGGTCGAGAGGGGTGCCCTCCAACACAAGAGTTACCCCCTCCCCCCTTAAAAACCCAGAAAAGCATATTAGCTCGCAAAAAGAGAAGACAAGACAACTTATCAAATTTCACTTTTCATATTATTTAATCATTTAGATAGCTCGCAGGAGAAGTGCCCTCCGACCAGAGTTACCTTCTCCTGCTATAAAGACTTACAAACTTTCAATCAACCACTAGGTCGAGAGAGGTGCCCTCCGGTCCAGAGTTACCCTCTCTCGCCCTAAACAGAAACCTCTGAAACAAACATCAGGTCGAGAGAGGTGCCCTCCGGTCCAGAGTTACCCTCTCTCACCAAAAAAGAACTTTAAAAAATAATCACTCTCAAATACCCGGGAGAAGTGCCCTCCGACCAGAGTTACCTTCTCCCGTGATCCTCCTTCTATGCATAATACTTCTTCAAATGGCACACATTCCAGCTCCGGGGTAAAATCTTCCCGTCTGCACCTTCAAGTATATATGCACCGCCTCGAAGTACCTTCATCACTTAAAGGGCCCAATCCAGTTTGGCTCCAGCTTCTTGGTCGCCTTCAAAGCATCAGCTCTCTTCCACACTAAATCGCCAACCTGAAAACAACGATGTTTAACTTGTTTATTAAAAGCAGCCTGCACTCGTTGTTTGTAATGTTCCACCCGAGATGCAGCTTTCTCACGTATCTCTTCAATTGTTTCGATTGCTCCTCGAGCCAATCTTTCATTCTCCTCCACGCTAAAGGTCGCTAAACGCTGTGAACCTCCAACTATCTCGGCTGGAATAACTGCATCCATCCCATAAACCAAATTGAACGGCGACTCCCCCGTGGTGGTTCGGGGAGTTGTTCGATAGGCCCAGAGGACGGACGCGAGCTCATCCTCCCAAAGTCCACCTGCTTTCTCTAACCGCAGCTTAAGTCCCTGCACAATTATACGATTAGTAACCTCCACCTGTCCATTAGTTTGTGGATGCGCCATAGAGGCAAATCGCTATTTCATTCCCATATCCTTGCACCATTTCTGCATTTTTCGCCCATTAAACTGGGTCCCATTGTCCGAGACTAACACTCGTGGCACTCCAAACCTACTAAATATATTATCAAAAATAAAGTCCATTATATGCTGCTCGCTTATCCCCGTGACAGCCTCAGCTTCCACCCACTTGGTGAAATAATCAATAGCCACCACTAAATGTTCTTTACTGCCCGGGGTCTTTGGGAAAGGACCTACGATATCGATTCCCCACTGCGCAAACGGGCATGGCGAGCTCATTACTATCATTTCCTCAGTCGGTATGTGAATAACCGGAGCATGCATTTGACACTTCTTACAAGTTCGAACCAGCTCGCTTGCCATAGCCTTCATCCCAGGCCAAAAGAAACCTGCTCGCAACGTTATACTCATCAAGGCCTTTCCCTTTGCATGATCTCCACAATACCCTTCATGTATCTCTCTTAGTACCTCCATCCCACGTTCTTTAGCCAGACATTTCAGAAGAGGTCCAAACCGCGACCTCTTATACAGCTCCTCATTAATAGTACAAAAACGAGCTGTAACTCTAGCCTCTTTTGTTGTCAATTTCTCTGCGCCCTCTTGCGCTTTAATGAGAGTATCCCAAATAGGTGATCGCCAATCATCCTTATCTTCAATCTCCATAACCTCTACACCCCTCTCTATACTGCTATTACCCAGTTCCACCAGTGTGATTTTTCGAGTATCACAGGACACTAACGCTCCTGCTATCCGAGCGAGCTGGTCCGCCCCTGTATTTTCAGTTCGCAGGAGGTGCTCTAGCTTGAACTCTTCAAAGCGAGCTTCTTGCTCTTGTAATACACCCAAATACATCGCCATACGCTCCTCTCTAGCTTCGAAGGAACCGTCAAACTGTCGAGCTACCAGTTGTGAATCAGTATATGCCCACAACCTTCGAGCTCCCAACTCGCTAGCCATCTTAATCCCTTGTAATACAGCTTCGTATTCAGTTTCATTGTTGGACGCCTTATATCCCAACTTGATCGCAAACTCTAAACTCTCTCCTTCTGGGCTAGTTAGTACAACACCTAACCCCGCTCTTGAAGCCATAGTTGACCCATCTGTATACAAGGTCCATGCTTTTACCTCTTTATTCTCGTCGAGTGGCCTCGTCATCTCCTGTAAGAAATCTGCTAATACTTGTGCTTTGATAGCCACCCTTGGCTCATAAACCACGTCATACTCACTCAGCTCCACTGCCCATTTCACCAATCGCCCTGACACGTTTGGATTGCCCAGGACTTGTTTGAGGGCCAAATTGGTTCGTACCTTCACTCTGTGGCTCAAGAAATAAGGCCTCAACTTCTTGGCCGTACAAACAAGCGCAAACCCTCCTTTCTCCAGCTCGGTATACTTCAGTTCATCTCCCCGCAGCATCCTGCTAATATAATAAATAGGTCTCTGCAAACCTGCCTCTTCTCTAATCAGGACAGAACTTACTGCGACCTCCCCCACAGATATATATAACACCAAATATTCCCCCGGCATTGGTTTGGTCAACAGTGGTATCTCTGCCAAGTACTTTTTCAGCTCGTCAAAGGCACTCGCAGCCTCCTGTGTCCACTCGAACTTGGACCCCTTTCTTAGCGCCTTAAAGAAGGGGACACCTCGCTCTGCCGACCTGGAAATAAAACGGCTAAGACCTGCGATGCGCCCCGTAAGTACTTGCACATCCCGTACTATGCGAGGGTGTGGCATTTCTAAAACAGCTCGCACCTTCTCAGGGTTCACCTCGATTCCTCGCTCCGTCACCATGTAGCCCAAAAATTTCTCTGATCGAACCCCAAACGCACACTTCTTCGGATTAAGTTTCATCCCATACTGTCTTAGGATAACGAAAGTCTTCTTCAAATCATCAACATGGGAATCTGCCTTTTTGCTCTTCACCAACATATCATCTACATAAACTTCCATGGTGGACCCCAGCAGATCCTTAAACATGCGATCCACCAACCGTTGATAGGTCGCACCTGCATTCTTCAATCTGAAGGGCATGGAGACGAAACAGTAAGTACCTGTAGAAGTAACAAAACCTACTTTGGGCGGATCTTCCTTCTCCAAGGGTATTTGGTGATATCCCTGCGAAGCATCCATCATACTCAATAGCTCGCACCCCGAGGTAGAATCCACCAATTGATCAATCCTTAAGACATGCCTTATTCAAGTCACGAAAATCCACGCACATCCTCCATTTCTGAGCTGGTTTTGGTACCATCACAACATTAGACAAGTACTTCGGGAACTGAATCTCTCTTATATGGCCCGCTTTCAACAATTTCTGTACCTCTCCTTCAATCACCTTGTCCAGTTCCAGCCCAAAGTTCCTTCTCTTTTGTTTCATCGACCTCGCCTCCGGGTCCGCATTCAAATGATGCTGCGCGACCTCTGGATGTTCTTCTTCCAGGGAAATCTCCATTAATTCCTCGTTCGGATGAACCTAGTTCTCCTGTTCTTTCACTTTCTTGGGATTGAGCACCCATTCCGGTTAATCACTGCTTCTCTCTCGCTTATTTTCCATCAACCCTTTCTTGACCGCCATCTGATAACACGACCTGGCGACCTGTTGCTCTGCAACAATCTCGCCCACTCCATTGCCCAATGGGTACTTGATACTCATGTGATAAGTCGATGTTACTGCCTGAAACGCATTAAGGGTGGGTCTTCCCAGTATCACGTTGTAGGCCGACCTTCCCTGGATGATTAGAAACTTTAAGCTCTTCTCGAATCTCGACTCCTCTCTTCCCAACGCCACTTGCAATGTCATCTCGCCTTCCGTGTTCACCTGCGCTCCATTAAAAGCATATATGGGCGTGTTTACTGACCTCACTCTTCTGTCTATTTCCATTCGATCAAGGCAGTCTGTATATATAATGTTCACCGAGCTTCCATTATCTACAAATATCCTGCTGACCTCATAACCCTCAATCTCCGCTTCTACCACTAACGCATCATTATGATCTTCCTGTAGCCCGCGCCTCTCATCGGGGCCAAAAGAAATGATTGGCCCTGCTACCTGAGGCTGTCTGCTCACACTGGCGACCTCACTTATGCCCAAGCGAGCTGACTTAACATGTCGTTTCCTCGCGTTATTGGAATCACCATCTGTTGGCCCTCCGGAAATCATGTTTATTCTTCCTCTATTTCTCTGCGGCCCTTCCTGTCTCTGATTTCCCTGCCGTCCTTGCCTCGCGACCTGCTGCTGAGGCGGGCTCCTCGGCGGTGGTGGGGGTAACACCTGCCCTTGTTCGCGCGGCTCCCTTTCTTTATAGATTACTTCCTTCAAATGCCCTGCCTTTATCAATCTTTCTATTTCTTCTTTGAGGTGCCTACACTTCTCAGTGTAATGCCCGTAATTATTGTGAAATCGACAGAAGGAGGAAGGAGGCAGTCTTGGGGTGAGTGGGGATAGGTGTGAGATCCTCTTGCCACTGTATGGCATCAGGCACAGAACGCTCCATAATATTGAACACCTTAGCCCGCGGATATATTAATGGTGTGAAGTCTTCTTTCCAATCGCGCGCGCTCGCCTCCTGCCTTGCACTAACCCCTGCACTCGAAGCCAGGAGCCCGCGCGCTCCCCTCCTTGATTCTCTTCTTACTTCTCTCCTCGGGATAACTTCTCGCGCCTCCGTATCCGACCTGCCAAAACGCACTCTATGTTCCTCTTCAGCCTCCTCCACCTGTATGTATTTATGACATCTTGCCAGGACATCATCATATGTTCGCGCCTCTTTTTTCACTAATGATTTGCGCAAGTCCTCTCTCCTCAGTCCTTGACTTAAAGCTCCAGCCTTCATCTCGTCAGTGGCAGTGGGCACCCCAAAGTAGCACTGGTGAATCTGTTGACATATTGTTTGAGCGTCTCGCCAGGTCGCTGTACCATGGTAAAGAGTGACTGCGCCGTCCTCGCACCCTGTCGAGCACTGGAGAATTGCTTCAAAAAGGCAGCTCGCAACACTGAATAACTGGTAATTTTCCCCTGCGAGAGTTGATAGAACCAATTTTGCACGATCCCCCTCAGGGTGGATACAAAAGACCGGCATGCCACGGCATCCGTGTAGCTGTGTAGCATTCTCGCATTTTCAAAGAGCTGTAGGTGCTCAACTGGATCTTTTAATCCCCAGTATTGCAAATCCAATGCCTTATAGTTTTTGGGCATTTCTGCATGCATCATATTCTACGAGAAAGGATGTCCTTCTTCTCCTTCCAGCCCATCTCCATCCACTCGTCTCTGTAATTTCAGCATGGCCTCCTGCAGCTCTCTAAAGGCCTTATTATGTGGTCCCATCTCGCTCTCTCCCTTTCCTTCTTTGGACACATTGCCACTCTTCTTAGTTTTCACCTGAGACTCACCATCCGTATCAGAGGTCGGGGTCTCGCTATCACTAATATATCCATAATGTCGTCGACTACTTCGCCTGTAATGACTTCGCCTTACCTTCCGTCCTTTCGCTTGCCGTCTACGAGCATGAGAGCCTACAGACGAGGTGGAACTCAAAACATCCTCCTTTCTCCGCGTACTCCGCCCCCTTTTGCGAGATAATCTTTTCGACGTAGGTTTCTCGCCTCGCTCTACTCTTTTAACCGCTGACTCCTCCTCCTTCTCGCTATGAGATCTACCACCTTTTTCCTTCCCCGTACTCAGCTCGCTTGCTAAGTACCTGCGTAACTCCTCCTGTTTCTCTAGCGGCACGAAGTCCATGAGTCCATCCAAAAGTCCTTTTTTACTCTAATAGGGTTTGTCCTTCAGTAAATCTTCTCCTTCTTTCCCCTCCACATGGATCGCCTTTTGCGCCTCAGCCTCCGGCGTTTTCATCTCTACGTCTTCCGCCAATCCCTTCCCCTCACACCTCCTGGGGGAAGGCGGTGGTGTATTACCGATGCCCTGGACAACTGGATCCGCCTGAGGAGGCATTTTTCCATCCCTTGCTTTGTCCTTCTCATTAACGTCTGCCAGTCTATTCTTTCTATTCTTCTTGTTATTCGATAGAGAACCATATAGTAAGGTTCTTGGAACTATGTTGTTATCCTGCATGTTTTGTCTACGAAATTTCTCACGCCTTTCGCTCAAGGACTCGATGTCCCTCTTTCCCACAGACGGCGCCAATTTGATGAGTTCAAAATGTTGAAGTACCAAATAAAGAGGGCACTAACCTCAAAATAGAGATCAGCGACCTGAATTGATGATTAAAATTGTTTCAGCGACCTCGAATGTCATCCACAATCATCGCAGTGACCTCGCCGATCCTGCAAAACAACGCCTAGAACGGGCCGGATTTCGAGCCCGTTAAGGCCCTCCGACGCTTAAGTTAATAAGCGAAAAACACACTCCTCTCTCTCAGTAATACGGTGAAATCACAATAATAGTATGATAATGAATCCAAAATAAGAGACAAAAGCCCTCTTTTATAGAGATAGGAGAAATCCTCCACTATCTAGGGTTACCTTTCATAACCAGAATTTCATTCATACCGTGACTCTTTCACCGTCTTTCAATTGGGACTCTTCCCATATGATAAGTTTCCATAAACATGAAACTTCTTAATATATATTACCGAAATAAGCCTGGGCATATAGCCCACCAGGCCCATATACATATTAAACTTTCAATCAGGCTCAAATACTCAGCCCAACCCATCAGAGATCACGACCCTATATGAGAACTCATCCTCTACTACAGGTCGCTACTCCAGACACATCAACTCGCCCACTTTTGAGGAACAGCCTTCGGCTCATTCACCTCTCAAGGGCATAATACTGAGGAATAGCCTTCGGCTCGTTCACTTCTCAAAGACATAATACAGCTCGCCCATCTTCCAGGAGGCACACCCTCTCCTAGAAATGAGGTCGCCTTCCACAAATACCCACATATATCACATAATATTACGTACGAATATTTTGGTCCACATCATATATATATGGCAACTCATGTAGAAGGAGATGATGCATTCCATATTCTTCCATCTGATATCATAGAGGCAGTTTTTTCAAGATTGCCATCCAAGCCGTTGTCCAGGTTCAAAAGCGTATCCAGGTCGTGGAATGCTAGGATCTCAGATCCTCGATTTATCCGAAGCCATCACGAGTTATCTGTGGATTCATGCTACTCTCAAAATCTCTTTATGGCACAAACCAGGGAAGGGTTTGTATTGGTTCGAATATCGTTGGAAGATAATGGTCGGAAGTTATTCCAGATCGAATCAAAATTGGAGATCCCTGATGGTTGGTCGGAATTCGTGAACTGCAGAGGTAATGGTGTCGTGCTGTTGATTGGTACGGGCCCCACCGATAGCTACGACCAAGAAGTATTTAGTCTATTATGGAATCCCTGTAGCCGAAAGGAGACAATGCTTCGATTGCCACGTGCTTCACATGATCATGATCCCATTGTTCGGGGGATTTGTCATGATCCCAATTACAACGATGACGACTTCAAGGTTGTCTTTGCGTTTCCCGAATTCTATCAAGTGTTCTCTTGTAAGAACAATTCATGGACAAGAAGGGACCAACAATTTCCATGCAAATTTGTTGCGTATAGTGAAGGCCTTGCTGTCAATGGAGCTCTATATTGGGTTTGGTCTGCAAAAGGCCCAACAGATCCAACACGATATGATTTGGTGGACCACTATTCTTACAAGAACATACTGTGTTTTGATTCCAGAGACGACAGTTTCAAGACCCTTGAGAAGCCGGAGGGGGTTAAGGACCACAAAGGGATACGTCTCATCTGTTTGAGAGGCTGCTTGTGTTTGTATACCGATGGGGGAGATGTCGGGGATGGGTTTGGGATGAGCAGTCTCCAAATCTGGATCAAGGAGAGGGACAGGAACTCTTGGAAGGTGTTGATGAATGTTGAGAATTTGGAGAGGCAGAGCAACCTTTGTTCTTTTAGACTGATACCGGTTTTCATGGATAACAAGATTCTGATTGTGTCGAATCAAAGATTTCTCATCTATAACTCCAGCGATAAGACGTATCAAGAGTTTCGATACTCTCTTACTCCCCATTACTATGAACCCCAAAGCTCAAAAGAAAACAATAGTGCATGAACTAGTGGTGAGTTGATCATTTGAAGTGTTTGAACAAAAGGAACAATACTGTATATATATTCAGTTGTGTTGTTTCACAAATCCAACGCTTTTTATGTTCTTCTTTCTCGAGTACTAGAATGTTACATGTTCGTTGTGGTACATTTTCCAATTGTAATACTTATTTCTAAATATGGAATCAATGACATAGTCACGACGTAGACGTTCTTAGTCTGTTATATTTTTTCTTAAGAGTCAATAAGTTTATTCATATTGATTTTTTCTTAATCTTTAACACTATTTGGATTAAAAAAAAAAAAGGTGTCAATAGAGGATTTTTTTTAAAAAATATATCATATGAGTCCACTATTTTTAATTTTTTACATTGTTTGAACAGAATTGGGACTGGTCTGAGACTAGTTTGAGAATTAAAAAAGAAAAAAAAGCTCATGTTATAAATTCCCAACACTACTACAGAAAACCCCCAACAGTATCGATTATTTTTGTTAATAGGTATCGGTTCTACAATCGATGCATATTAAATCGATGCCTATAATCTGGACTATAGGTATCGATTTTGCAACCAATGCTAATAATATAAATATGCATCGATTGTTTGACCAAAACCGATGCATATAGTCATCACAAGCCGATGCCTGATGTCTATATACAGTCACTAAAGACATCGATTGGTTGAACAAAACCGATGCATATAGTCCTCACAAGTCGATGCCTGATGTCTATATACAGTCACTAAAGGCATCGGTTATCGTAACACAACCGATGCCTACTATTCTCGGAAAAATTTCATTTTTTGTACATTATGTTGGCCACTTTCCAGAAAAAGTTCGTGATGTTGGCCAGCATCAAACTACGTCTCTTATCATTTTTTATTTTATTTTAAATATAAAATGTAGGCGAAAAGTCATTTTTGCCCTTCTTTTTCATTGAACTTTTTTTCGTATTACTGGTTGTTGTAATTTATTTCGTATTGAGCTAATTTTAGACAGAACGAACTCTAATAGGCCTGAAATCTTGCAGCTATACTCGAAATGATAACAAAAATTGTAAAAACTCTCATGTTAAAAGGACATCGGATCTGGCCGGCGCCGGAAGTTTTCGATTTTCTGTGTAAAAACTACGAAAATCAAGGTTTTGACTGATGATTTAACGAGTCAAACAAACTTCATTTGACTTGAAATTCCGCAGATCAACTCGAAATAGAGACATAAATCAATGATAAAAACCTTAGATTAAATGAATTTGGAGCTGGTGGAAAGAAGTTTCTGTAAAAATTTGTAAGAATCAAAACTTTGATTTACGATTCAATGGGTCGATTAACTTGAGATTTTACAGTTAGGCTTGAAATTATAAAAAATTCATGGTAAAATTTTCAGGTTAATGACATCGAATTTGAACACGATCAAAATAGGCTTGAAATTATAAAAAATTCATGGTAAAATTTTCATGTTAATGACATCGAATTTGTACACGATCAAAATTTATTAAAATTGATATTATTTAACGAGATAATCACGACCTTAGTCGATTTGAAATTCTATAGGTAAACTCGGAATGACAACATAAATTAATTTATTAAAAATCGATATTATTTAACAAATCAATCGCGAGTTTCAGTTGATTTGAGATTCGAATGATAAAATTAATTGTAAAACATTCGAGTAGACAAAGTCGGTCCAGGACCAGAAATTCTGTAAAGTAACGAAAATGGAATGAACGAGTTGACGATTAGAAATTTGTGAAAAAAGTAACGAAGATGGGAAGGGACGGAGTTTACGATTAGAAATTTTGTGAAAAAATTGAATGAAGATGG
>BMAC01001003.1:36471-86163 GCA_014905375.1 Phtheirospermum japonicum | reverse complement strand
GCCCATCGGTCGGCAGCCCAAGACTCAAATTTTATTTTATTTTTTTCCTTTTTTTTATATTTTTCTTTTTTTTTGTAATTTTCTTTTTTTTTTTTTGAGCTTGGGTGGAACGGAAATAAACCAAATCAAGGGGGTATATTCGGATAATAAACATGATGGTTTGAAGGTTTAAAGATTTGAAGATAAGAATCAAAAGGTGGGCCAAGAAATTCAAACATTCATATAATCTTCAAGCAATCTTCAAATTCTCAAGTGGATCTTCAAGTAAAACTTCAAATAATTTTCAAATCTTCAAGCAATTGAACTGAAGAATTCAGGAGGTGGGCCCCAAAATCCAAATCTTCAAGCAAGATTCAAGTGACTTTCAATCAATTTTCAAAGAAATCTTCAAAACTTCGAAGAAATCTTCAAATTTTCAAGCAAATTCACTCAAACTTCAAGTAATTTTCAAGAAAATCAAAATTTAAACACTTAGTGAGGGTTTTTTCTCTATCTAAGTTGAAAGCATCTCTCTCTAAACCAAAACTTGACTTCCAATGCTTACTCATAGTTGTCGGATTCGGCATATGTGAAAATAATAATTGGTTTAAACGTAACTAATATTTCAACTGCCTAGGCAACACTTGGATACCGATTATTTATTATCATCTTTTTTTGAGATTTTCTTTGAATTTTTTAAAAGTTATATTTTCAACTCTCTTTAACAAACTCAACAAAGGCTTGAAAATGGCCCATTTTAAACTGTATAAGCCAGTATACATTTTGATATATTTTGTTGGAAAGATTTTGGGCTTCTTCGTTTAGTTCGTGTACTTGTGTTGTCTTGGAAATTCAAGAACAACCCACCTTTTTAGAGATATCCTGATGTGATGCCTCATTCTAATTATGATACTCATTTTACACTTGTGCTATTTTTGATAATTTTGGATTTTTTTCTAACCATTGTAAATTAAAAGAAAAATGTGAAATTAGTGAGGAATTGTAACGCCCTAAAATTTATAAAGTCTAACACATTAAAAGACATTGAAACCAATGTTTAAAAACCGGATCGGTGAACGAATCGGTCTCCTCACCGGTTCACGGGTCAACCGTCAGACCGGTTCAACCGACGGTCCAACCGTATTAATAAAAATATAATATTGTTAATTATATAGTATGAAATATTATGTAATGTATTAATATAAATATTAATTTGATTAGTATTTAGAAAAAGTAATTAATTTATTATATAAACATGCTTAATTTATTTGTACTCTATTAAACATATTAATGTAATTCTTTGTTATGTGATATATTAGTCATATATCACTATCTTAATTATTTATCTAAATTATTAAGAGAGATAAAAATAAAAAAATAAAATTGACCGAACACAATTTATTTATTTTCATATCGCTTGATTAGGCTCCATGGATCATTAATATAATTATGTCAATTTAGTTGAATCATACACATTATTTTGCACATAAAAAAATGGTTTGACCGATTCAACCGGTTTTTTGCCGATTTTCGGCGGTTTAACCGATTTTGACCAGTTCTTGACCGGTTTAACCACTAAAATGATTTTATAGGTGTGATCGGACCGAATCAATGGCCGGTTCCCGGTTTAACCAGTTGAACGGCCGATCCGATCTGATTTTTAAATCATTGATTGACTTATGACTAAAACTGATTTCCAATTTATTTTGACAGGACCGGACAAACAAAACCCATACATTAAATGAGGCAAATTACAGCAACCACTTCGGAGTTTTAGTGAAAGTCATTACAAACCAACCGATGGAAGTAAAATTAAAATAAACGACAGAAAGTTAAACCACCTAAAATTGCAAGACTTCTTAACGAATGCGAGAAAAATACTAAACAATGCTGATTAAAATTTCCAATCCCTCCATTGTATGCGTCTTGCTCCATCAACCTAAAAGTATTAAGTATTTTGAGATGAACGACGAACATAGATAACATTAACGAATAAAAGATCTATTCTCTTTAGTTTTACGTAGATTTCACCACGGATAGATTTCACCACGGAATATGTATCATATAGCCCGAAGGCCATATATCACGCGAGAGCCATATAGTCGCCCGAGGGCCATATTGACATAAAATGTCATATGTTTAATCAATTAAATGCTAATTTATCAACAATGATTATAAGAGATAATAAAATATTTTTTAGAATTTTTTTCCGACCTCGATATAGTGCTTTGAAAATACGGATATGCGATACTCTGCAAAAACCCTCCTACAATCCTTGGTCTCGTTGAAAGACTACTACTACTATTAATCTTTACAAATCCCGCATGATATGCGGGTGTTGAACTAGTGTGTGTGTGTATATATATATACACACTAGTTCAACACCCGCATATCATGCAGGATTTGAAAATGGGTATATTCATTAAAATATTAAAAGAATAATATTAAAAATGGTACATACTATTGTAACATTATTTGTTTTATTTACAAGAATATTATTTTTCATAATAAATAATTTTTACACCTAAATCAGAATATTATTTGTTCTAACTACAGTAAAACTGATTTTCACAATAAAGAATATTCAAAAAAAGATTTATCGTGAGTCACGAAATTAGTTGTAAAGTATATCATCATACCCTAAACTTGATGGGAAAAATCGTAAAAACTAAGTTTGAGAAAATGTAAAACAAACAACACCCGCGTGTTATATATGAATATGATAAAAAAAAAGCTAAAATCTATCAGGCAATGATAATGTTATTCAAAAAATATCGTAGATCTAACTTGTAGTATATGTAATATTATCTTATTATTTTTTTATATGTAAGACACTAATTTGTTCGTATAAATATATAATGTGTATATCAATGCATTCTTTGGAATTAGATAAGGAGATTTAGAATGTATTGAATATTTATTTTTCTAGGCGTAATAATTTATTATTATTTATTTACTTATTTTATCTTTTTTGTTTCGCTATGTTTTTTTATTTTTTTGTCGTAAAAATAGTTTTTCATATATATATTAATGATATTTTAAATTCATTATATTATGATTAGATAAAAAAAAAGTTTATATTTTTTATATTTATTTCCCTTTTGTAATAATTTTATATAACTCGTATTTTTCTTAAATAAATATTTAAAGTTCTAAAAATAAAACTATTACAACTTTTATTATAAATAAAAAATAATTTAACTTATATATATTTTTTCTAATTAGATATAACTTGTTTATATTTTATATTAGAAGAATAAAAATAAGATATTGAATTAGGCAAAAACATGTCAAAGAAAATATTAAATTAGCTAACATGTATAAACGAAAATTATTGAATTAGAAAAACTATAATATTAGAAAAATATTAAATTTGGTAAAATATAATAAAAGAAAAATACTAACTTAGGTAAATATTACTCTCGAATGACATCGAAGCACCAGAATTCTTGATGCGAGAATTTTCAGCACATATATCAGCTTTGAGGATTTAACTGTTTTGATTGGTAATGAGTTAAAGAACAAAATATATATCATTGGAAAGACCTGAGAGTTTAGTTTCTAATACAAAAAACGGATCTCAAAAATGATAATCCAAGAGTGAGTTATTACCATTTCACTGAAATGTGGCAGTGTAGTGGTTTCATACGGTAATTTGAAAGGATGAGCAAATCTTGGTGTGTTTTCATGAACCTACTCATTCAAGTACCTTGGAATTTGATAACCGCTTAATCTTTAGTCAAGACTCATCTTATTAGAGTAACCTTTTTATTATTCTAGACCTTTGAAAATGTAATATCTTATTTATGGTATTTGACTCATCTTGGAGGGTTGTTCCAAGTCTTTGTCTATAAAAGGCACTCTATTGTCATGTTTCCAACAATCAATTTCGAAATAAAAATATATTTTGAGCTTTTAAAATTGTTTAGAAAACTTATCTTCTTGTGTCTTGCTCTAAACTCTTTTGGTGAATTTCTAGAGTTGTGAGTTTTGAGGGGTGCCTTGTGAAACCTCCTACTTCTCTTGAAATTTCCAGTATTAATCTTTTCCAAAACTAATGAAACGTGTGAAGCAGCAGACACATATACATATGATAGGAGAATCCGTATTAGTATATAAGTGATATATAAAATGTTTTATTGCCAACTTGTGTGAATAAGTACTTAATTTACTGAAAACTAACAGACGTAAATCAGTAACTTTCTTTTTGAAATAAGATTTGTGCCAATGGTTTAAAAATTGAGATGTGAATTATTTTGGAGTTGTAGAACTTGTAACACAAGATTGATATTGATGATTAGAGATATATTTAATTAAATGGGGAATTAAATCAAACTGGATTTGAATAGAACGACTAGAGCACTGGGTCTACCTCTTTCTGTCGTGTGAATTTTTTTATAGTCTTGGTAATGAAGGAAAAAATAAAATAGGGGGTAGTTCTATGAATACCATTTTCTTACGCAGATATTTTTATCCATCTTCAAATTTTGAATTACATCTACTAGTAACAAATTGGCTAGAAATAAGAGGTGGAGTTTGTAAAGTTAATGTGGGTTTTAATAAAATGGGCATTTGATAATAGCTTAATCCTTGAAATTCTCAATTACAGGGACATTTTTCGGAGATCTCCTCTTTACATTCTCAAGTTATTTTATCTTTTCCATGTCGATTCCATTTCACCTTAACTAACACTACAAAAAACCTGTCAAATACTGACGGAAATTAAGAAGCCATCAGCATATGCTGATGGATTGCTAACGAGTGGATTATGCCGGTGAATTGCTAACGGGTGGAGGCCGTCAGCAAAAAATCCTTTAATGATCCGTCGACAGCCCGTTAGCATTGTCTAATGCTCATTCTTTGGTGACGGGTAGCTGATGGTCAAGGTTCTCTCTCTCTCTCTCTCTCTCTCTCTCTCTCTCTCTCTCTATATATATATTATATATATATATATATATATATATATATATATATATATATGTGTGTGTGTGTGTGTGTGTGTGTGTGTGTGTGTGTGTGTGTGTGTGTGTTTGTGCGCGGGCGCGTGTGTGTTGATGGCATCTCGACCGTCAGCGAAAACCCTAAGCATATATCCCGTCCCCAGCTCTCTTTTCTGCATCTTTCAAAAAAAAAAGTCATAGAAACAAAAGAATAACTGGCAGCAGCCTTGGCCCTCGCCTCCGACCACCACTGCTAGCGCTAGAGCCCACCACACCACCAGCGAGCTCTACCACCCGCCGTAGCCGAGCTTCGAATAGATACCACCACCAACTCATCTGCACCTCTAGCTGCTACCGCTGCCACCAGCCACCAGGTTATTTTTTTTGGTTTAAATGTTTTATTAATTATTTTAGATATATAATTGTGGATTTGTTTTGAAAATATTAATTATTGTTTGGTATAATTAGTAATTAATTAAAAAAGGTGGGATTGAATTATAATTATTTAAATATTTGAGTTTGATTCAAATTTTAGAGTTTGTTTGGGGTTTAATTGGGCATTTTTAGAAAATTAGGATTGAATTATAATTATTTAAATTTTGTGTTTAATTTCAAAATCAGGATTAGTTTGGAGTTTATTTAGCAATTAATTCAAAATTTAGGGCTGAATTATAAATATTTAGATATCTGAGGTTGATTTTGAAGATGTTGGTTATTGTGGTCCTAAATAGAAATTAATTCAACAAATTAGAATTGAATTATAAATATTAAATATTTGGGTTTGATTTCAAAAATTAGGGTTAGTTTGAAATTTAATTGGGAAATATTTCAAGAAATTACGATTGATTTTTAATTATTTAGATATTTGGATTTGATTTCAAAAATTAGGGTTTATTTGGGGTTTAATTAGTAATTGATTTAAAATTTAGGATTAAATTGTAAATATTTAGATATTTGAGGTTGATTTTGAAAATATTGATTATTGTTGGGTTTAATTTGCAATTAATTAAAAAATTAGGATTGAATTATAATTATTTAGATACTTGGGTTTCGTTTTCAAAAAATAGGATTAGTTTGTAGTTTAATTGGGAATATTTCTAAAAATTATGATTGAATTATAATTATTTAGGTATTTGGGTTTTGATTTCAAAAATCATGGTTAGTTTTGAGTTTATTAATAATTAACTCAAATCTAGGCTGAATTATAAATATTTAGGTATTTGGGATTAATTTCAAAAATATTAATTATTGTTGGGACTAATTTATAATTAATTCGAGAAATTAGGACTGAATTGTGGATATTTAGATATTTAGCTTTGATTTTAATAATTAGGGTTAGTTTGGAGGTTAATTGGAGATTATTTTTAAAAACTAGGGTTGAGTTTTAATTATTTAGATATTTAGATTTGATTTCAAAGATTAGGGTTAGATTGGGGTTTAATTAGCAATTAACTCAAAGTTTAGTATTGAATTATAAATATTTAGATATCTTGGTCATCGGCAAGTGAATGTTGTGTTTAGTTAATATTTATATTATGATTTGTGAATAATATATACATGTAGTGGTTGGATAGTGTTGTGATTGATTGGTATATACGTTGGTGATGACATGGTGTACGGCGCCTGTCGGGAGGTTTCGTGCCTCCAATAATGAATTTTAAAATTTTACAAAATGTGATAATGGTTTAAAAAAAATTTAAAATATGAGCGGTGGGGTATCAAAATGTCGTGGTGATCGGCAAGTGAATGTAGTGTTTAATTAACATTTATGTTATGATTTGTAAGTAATATAACATGTTATATACTTCAGTGATGACGTGGTGTACAAAGTCGACCGAAAGGTTTTGTCCCTCTAATAATGAATTTTAAAAATATACCTGGATCGATTATATTCTTTCTTTCTACGCTCAAACATTTTACCTTAGACCCGTTTGGGATTTAGTATCAAATGGAGAGTTTGATGCTAAATTCTCAATTGTCCACTTATTTTAACAGTTTGAGAATGTGATTGTAATTATCTTAATATTTATTTATTTTGTGTACTTTTAAATTTCGGTTTCTATCTCTCTTTTGTTTGCAATATATGCGTATTTAGAGAACTATTGGGAGGTGCTACTAAAATTTCTACCAATGATGAAAATACGAACGAAGATGAGTTTTATGAAAACCACACGACGTTATTGCATTGTTGGTCGGTTATGACTATATTTAAAAAGAAGGATGAGTAATTTCACACATGGCTTCATTTTCGTCATCGACCCATAACTTATGTCACCTGTGGCGAAGTCAATATTTTGAATATAAATAAATAAATAAATATATATATATATATATATATATATATATATATATATATATATATATATGCATTTCTCCTACCGAGATAAAAGTGACCTCAAGTTTTATTTTTTGTAAAATATTTTAATTTCACTTTTGCTTTGGTGTGAAAATGTTATTTTTGCAGTTAAATGGAGAATAATATTACTCGGTGCCTTTTTTTTTTCTTTTGATAATTGAAAACTATTTGTTTGGTACTAATATGTAATCAACATTCCAATGTTGCTTTCATTTGTTGTCACTTTGCAGTTTTGTTACCGTGGTGTGCTAGACTTTATGTATTATTTTGGTTAGACGAATGTTTATAGTTTCTTTGTTTAGAAATATTGTCACTTTTCTATTAAACACTTTCACTTTTGCAGTAAAATATTTCGCTTTTGCATATTATAAGATTAATTTATTTTGAACTCTTTATTGAAAAACATCGTCACTTGTGCACTAAAATGTGCCACTTTTCCACTTATTTTTATCACTTTTTTCTAAAAGATGTCACTTTTTACTAAAAGATGTCACTTTTACACATTATATTATAATTAGTCATTTAACTTAAAATATAAAGATGTGAGCTGAGAATCATTAGTTTTTGATATTGTTGTTTTGGCTATTATGTTAGTGCCCTTGTCATGAAACAAATATCATAATGGATTATTAGTGTAAGTGCTATGCTCTTTTTTTTACACTGAAAAACTATCACATTTGCACCAAAATGTGTCTCTTTTTGCAAAACGTATCAATATAAATATTATATTAATCAAGTTAGTATTTCACTTATATGTGTCACTTTTTTTTATTGTAGCCAAGATTTCAGTCACTCTTTCAATTAATATTTTTTGCCAAAAAATATCATGTGGTCACATTTACACTTAAAACTGTCACTTTTGCACTAAAAGCAGTCACTTTTGAACTAAAAACCATCACTTTTTTCACAACGTATCACTGTAAAAATTATAATAGTCAACATTTTACATATATGTGCAACCTTTTCAATTAAATTATAACCAATAATTGAAGTCAGTTTTTAATTAATTCCTTTTTTACCAAAAAATATCAAGTGTCACTTTTACACTTAAGTTGATTACTTCTGCACTAGAAGCAGTCACTTTTGCATATCACCAAGTAAATCTAATACATGTATATCAAATATAGTTATCAAGTAGTATGACTGTCTAACATGTTTCATAATATCGTAACCAAATCAATTCACATATAACTTGATCAATCATAATATGACAAACAAATAATAAACCTCAAAAGATAATTATGTCACTTTTTGAGATATTATTATCACCTTATTGATTCGTACGTATTTGTTATGCTTTTGTATATATTTCAAGTCATTTTTGAGTCTTCTTGTTATCTTTTTCGGGTTAAGATTAGGTTATTTTGCATAATTTTGCGTTCTTTGAATTTTTGCTTAACTTTCCGACTTATTGATCAAAAATTGGTCCTTTTGAGATAATGTTTCTATATTCTCATACAGCTAGAGCGTTTGGCGAATACGAGAGAAAAGGACGAGGAAGCCGGCTCCCAACATTATCCACAAGGACACATTTCTGATCGGATTGATCTTATTTCCAATCGGATTGACTTTTAAAACACACACACACCGATCAGATAGCCTGCCGGATAGACCTTTTAGGCTAACATCCGGTCGGACCAGCGGACAGAAACTCTCATCCGGTCGGATAGACCCATCATCCGACCGGACACTTACATTACAAACACGGATTTTCGGGATTCTTCAGTTACGAAATGATTTTTGAGGCTTTAAAACTCAGAAAATATCAGCAAAAATGCATCTAAGGATCTGGGAATCCATCTACCCATCTATCCTTGGTCTGGATCATCACCATTGAAAGAGAGAATTGACACCTCTTTCTTTCCTTTAACTTAGAGCCCTTATGGGAGTTTCTATAGAGGTTCGATCGGTTCGTGGCTATATTTCATCGTTGGAAAGTTCGTGACAGGCTTCCAGATTTCTAGCATGGATTATCTTTTCTCTGGAATCGCTGAAGATAGTAAAGTCTTCATCATCATCTTGTTAATAGCATTTCCTTCCGAATTTAGTATTCTCTAAACTGTGTTCTTATTTCATCGCTTTGAACCTCTTGCTTGGATAATTGGTTTTGAATAATTGTACTTGATTTCTTGTGAATGATTTGGAGAAGATCTATTTTGGTGAACTTAGTTAATTTCCTCCCTTGTAATTTGGTTGTTTGATTGAGTTTGATCTTATTAGAACCTCTATATGTGATGCATGTTTAGTGTTCGATTAAATGCTTGAATAGTACGTAGTGGATTAAGATTCTCATTCAGTTTCAAATAGTTTATAATTGAATTCTTGAGTCAAGTGCATAGTTCTTGCAAAGAGGTTGACACCCTCATTTCAAGAATAGTTTTAAAAGTTGGTTTATTCTAATTTACTTCGTTTTGAAATCTTCAAATCAAAAACCCCTTTGATCGCGTGTTTAGTGTTAGAATTTGTTTTTTTCTTTTAATAGACACTGTCAACTCCGTATTTCCACTCCTCGAGAGAATCAACTCGGTTTAACTTGCCAGTCTATGGTGACCCCGTTCTCTAGTGGGCGAACTAATTCGTTTCCAAATCTAGACGTGCATGGTTATACTTGATTTTAATTTTTAAAAGAGGAAACACAAGAAGTTCGGATCAGAATTTGGCACCGTTGCCGGGGAGTGGCAAAGGTTTTGACAAAGTTTATTCATGTTAATGTTTTTATATTTGATACATGTATAATTGTTTCGGTTTGCCACCTATGCATTGATGTTGTTTGTTGTTGATGCAAGGTCAAAGAATCCTGAGAGGTGAATTGACCCTATTCATATAAAGCATCGAACGAGTACGGAGACCAAGACAACTCCTTCCTTCCCTTGACGAGAGTCCACCTGAAGCTACCCAAGCCACGATGTCGAATATTCCACATTATGGGGGAAAAAGAACTAGAGGAAGAGGAGGAGGAACAAATGGTGGTCGAGGGATAGGACATAACAACCGTACCCCCCTCGAGATCAACGAAAAGACGACCAAAATGAGAATCCACAAATATTTCTGTTGATCGACCACAATCAAGATGAGGAACCAAGGGGACCCAAAATCATCGATGATGGAAACAACATGGGGACCCAGCCCCACAACCATCGAGCCATGATAGAGGAAGATTCAATCGACGACCCTCCAGTTAACCAAACACCACAACACTTTCGAAATCGAGAAGAAGCCCGAGCCTTCGATGCTTGGGCAAATCAAGAATTCGAGTATAACCACGTTGGTGATGGCGGGCCCCATCCCCGAAATAACCAATGAAATCATTATGAGTTTGAAAATTGGGAGCAAGAACCGAATTGTTTCCGAAATAGGGGAGAAGAGCGATCGTACCGAGTTTGGCAAAACGATGTACACGACGATAAAGACTACCGATATTATGAGAATAAGCAGTATCATGGGAATCAAGATGGTTATGGTGGAAGAAGAAGTCTCAGTGGACGAGCAAACTTTCGAGGGGGCCGAGGACCACGTTATCCAAACGAACGCCGACAAGGAAACCTTGTGTGCCCAACCATTAGACCATATAGCTCAGCTATAGTCTTAGGCCTCGCGGCCCGAGACTATGAATTGAAGTCTTACACTGTCAACCAGTTGCTGACTTTCTATGGCATGCCAAACAGGACCCACTCAATTTCATTCGGGAATTTTACGCACCAAAACTAGGGGTTCGGAATGGAACATTGGAGTGCTAATGAGGTGGAAAACGTTGAAGGAGAAGAGCATGAGAGCGGGCCGGTGATGAACCAAGAGGATAACGTACGTGGTAAGGAGATTGTGGTCTTCACGTAAGAAAGTATCGTACAAACATTACAGTTGAGGCAAGAGGGAGCGAGGAGCTAAACGAATACGATGATATCGAAGAAGATGATGACGATATCCGAGAGGCGGAGAATGTAGGGGCCATTACGACTCAATCCGATAACGAAGAGGAGGAAGATGATTATTTCGACCCAAGTCGCTCATCATTTGCTTTGCTAAGGACGATGAATCCATCACTCCCATTCGTTGGTACGAGAACGACGATCCCGAGAGCGATGAGTAAGTGATGCGGAGAAAGAATATTGAGCATGACCATTTTTACTCTCTTGGAATCTCTTGATTTCGTAGTTTATTTGGTTATGTAATATATGTTTAATATTCGATACTTTAGGATTAGTTTGGAGACGTCCGAACGTTTATTGTATGACTTTGTATGCTCGTTTGTCTTATGTAATTGATTTAATGTGTCTTTAATCATTTCTCTTGTGACGTGTTTTGGATTTCCGACTCCAACCGTGATAGATTTGTTAAGATAATAGCGTTCATGAAGCCAAGAGAGACACACCGTGTTCGGATTGATGCTTGGGTTACTTGATTGTTTAAGTGGACTCAACCAAGCTCGACCAAAACTCGCTTGGTTAAGGAGTGGTCAGTAATTAGTTTTTAAATTTGAGTTTTGACGATGTGATGAATTCTTGGCGAAGTGACGCTTCCTATTTGTGCTATTATATGGTTGAGTCATTTTTGTGTCTTTTGTGTCTTTATTACATTTTTGAACAATCACCACTTACTTGGAAGTTTGAATAGTTTACTTGTCGGGTTTTTTCATGTATATATCTCTTGTGTAAGGAGTTGAGTTTTTGTGCTTCGTCCAAAACCCGCCTATATATATATAATCAACATTTTCTCGTGAAAATATTGCAACGCTCTAAAAGCTCTTTGGATTTTGATCCCAAATTCGATGCAAACTAGTGAGTAGCCTTGTGTGATTTATCGGCTTGCTTGCATTTTTATGGATATTGCATTGAGGAGGTTTGATTTTGCTCGTACATGATTGAATTCGAAAATGACCTCGAGGCACATATATCACCCTTATTCCGGTCATATCCAAATAAATGAGCTACTTAAATATCCTAAATGAGCTCCCTTGAACCTATGTCCTGTTTCTTGTTAGTCGAGCTCGATTTTAGCTCTTATATCTTCATAAATTGTGAGTTAAGAGTATATGTTGTTAGTTGACTAGAAATATGAGGGAAATCAATTGTGGGTTTCGGGTTTTGAGTTGCTTATACACACACACAAAATAAAGAGAGAATAATACTCCAACACAAATCACGAAAAGTGATAAAGCGCGTTCAAGTGAAAAGCTTAATTGAAAAGGCTAACTTTAGTGAAAAGAAGCAAATTCAAAAATCTTCTAAGTGTTGTGAAATAAAAGTTGGGAAAGTGTGTGTACAAATGAAAGGGTTTCGAGTGAAAAGTTTGGTAAATTGGGGAGGGCGAAGCAATCATAAGCTTCGAGTCTTATAAATTAGGGTTTCGTGTGTTATTGATCACATTTGATCGTGTGTTAGCCACTATATCCAAATATTCCATACCTTACCAAAGAGCCAACATTACAACCCAAAATAAAAACCTCTTTCGATTCTTATTTGGTCATGAACTATGAGCAATTTTGAGCGTTCTATTTGTGAAATCTTGACAAGGTGCATGTATTGACCGACTCGAGCGTAAACACGTTCTATATACTAAACACTTGAGCGAATTGAGCGAACACCCTCAAAATTTCCTTTGAGAGGAAGCCATCGATTTGGCTTGCATTTGAGAAAGATTAATACGAGAAATGCTTGATGATAGCGAGTCTATGTTGATAATCTCATCATATTAATAAGGATAAGCACAATGATTTTTCTTTTCGCATAATGTTCATTGCATGTACATTCTCGATTATTTTCGTTGTTCGAGGACGAACAAACCGATAAGTGTGGGGTGATTGTTTTGCATGTAATTGTGGTGCTTTTCTCATGTTTTTAATTAGGGTTTTATGTTGTTTTTAGTTTTTTTCGAATCGATTAGTTAAGTTTATTAGGATGTTTTTCTTGATTTGTTGTTTTCCATGTCTCTAGTTGATTTTATGTTTAATTAGGTTAAATGGTTCAATTGATTTGGGAATTGGAGTGGTTCTTTGGTATTGATATTTTAAATCCTCATCTAATAGGTGGTTTGATGATTTAAATTCAAGTTAAGGCATGGAGGCCCAGAAAATCAAGCCATGGCTTGCCAAGAGCTTGCCAAAGTTGTGCAAAAAAGGAGCTCCAAAGTGGTAAACTTTCTGGAATGGTGGCCATCCATTGCCATCTCCGCGCCATCCCTTACGCCTGCCAAGGTAGCGCCATGCTCGCCATCCCAGCGCCATCGCCGCGCCATCCCTTGTGCCTGCCAAGGAAGCACCGTGCTCGCCAATCCCAGCGCCATCCCTTGCGCCTGCCAAGGAAGCGCCGCGCTCGCCATCCCAGCGCCATTTCCTTGCCATCCCTGAGCCACGCGAGAAAGCCAACTAAAGCAGCACCCAAGACCCAGCCCGGGACCTAGCCACCTTGTGCAACCTTGAGCCATCTTGGTCAACACGAGCCAATGTTGGTCAAACCCGAGATTTTTAACCCTCTAAGGCTATTTTAGCCCATTCAAACCCAATTAAAACCTATTATAAAAAGGACACAACTCTCATTTTTGTAGATATCACTCAAATTTCTCAAACTTGCATGGGTTTTGGAATATTTTCTCTCTCTTGTTCTTAGTTTAATTTTGAAAATTGTCTTGGGTTTGTAAGCTCAAGATGAATCCAAGTACTCCCTTGGGTTTTTACTTTGATGCAGTTTAATTTAAGTTTGTACTCTTCTCTTTTAATTCAAGTAAGCTTTTATTTATTTTATGTTTTATCTTCAATTTCATGCATGTTCTTTAATTTTATTCTTTTTTCCTTAGCTCTTTGATTTATTGCTTGATCTAGTGAATCGTCCATGGAATCTAGGTGAGTGACACACCGAGATCATAGATCGAGTCCTTGATCGTTTTTATTTTGAGTTTTTCCTATGCTTTATTTTGAATCTAATTTTCATGCATAGTTTTAGGTTGAATCTTAGATCTACTCTTTGTTGCTTGTTATTTTTCATAAAGTTTTAACCTTTCACGTCAACTTTTCTTGCTCTTTCTATCCATGCTTTAGATTTTTGGTAATTTGCATTATTTGAGTTTTTATGCATAGTTATACCTTGTTCTTGCATGCTTGTACTTGGTGAAACATTGCATTTTCTTGCTTATTTTCATTATTGCTTTGCATTTCTATGTTGAGGCATACGACAGAGGCATCCAACCAATTTGCTATTTCATTTCCTAGCTTAGTTTAGATAGGTTAATTGCTTTATTTTCATTTTCCTTGTATTTCTTCAAGCTTGAAACACCTTAAATCCTTCAATTGAATCGAAATTCGATAATATCAAGCCAAATGAACCTTTATTTCTAAAACCACGAAAAATTACACTTCACCAACCTACTTTTGATGAGCTGCAATTTTTCGATGTAGTGGAGCCCACTTTGGAGTTTGGTGATTCAAGCTTAAATGCTCGTTTAGGGGAGGAGTGTGAGGAGGTGGAGATTGAGGATTTGGTTGAGATCGACCCTTTTGCGATTGTTTATGAAGTTTTGGGTAATAGTGTAGGGGTGTTGCCATTAGAGGTTCCGAGTGAGGATGTTGGCGACTCAGGCTTACTTGCTCTTTGTGGAGATGTTGGATTTGTGTTACCGGATTTGGAGGAGGTTGTGTTTGTTGAGTCTTATTGCATTCTGTCCGATGCTTTGATCAATCTTAACGTTGAGGGGGTAGAAGAGGCAATCGAGAAGGATTTTGGGTCGGTCAATGATCATTCCTTTTGTTTGACTGACTTCCTAGTCATTCCGGTGACCAAGCATTATTCCACACTTCGACTGACTTTCGATCTCTTTTTGGTCATCGATTACTCACGTTTTCGACCTCCATATCCAGCTGGAATTTTTATTTCTCTCTTCATGGGATCTGCTCGTTGTGCCCACCTTGGTGATCTTCATCACCCGCTATTGCTCTTGGAGAACACTAAGGCGTGGCACGATCGTCATTTATTTCCGGATCCTGGATAACATCACTTTTGTAAGTCATCGAGCAAAAGACGTTAAAAGTTGCACTTCTTGGGAGGTAACCCAAGTTTTTGTTATTTTTGTCCATAATTTTGTTTATTTTTATTTTTATTATTTTATTTTTGTTTGTGATAAGTTGGAGTTGGATAGATTTGGTAACGGTGTGTTAAGTGCGTAGGGAGTGACGAAAATCAGCAATCCCAAATAATTCGTTCGGATTAGGAAGAGAACCGGTCGGACTCCATCCCTAAAGAAACCATTCGACCGAATTGGTGCAAGATTCCGGTGGAAAAAATCTTTTGGAGAACCATTCGACCGGATGTGTGGAGGTAACCGGTCGGATGGAGGCAGCAGACTTACTTGAAGTTGTCGCCCCATTTGCAGAGTTCCATCTTCCCCTCCGGACGGCATGGACATTTAGGCAGGCCCGAGCCCCCGTATTGTATCACTTTCTATCCCAACTTTCGTTTTTTGTTTTTACTGATTTTGTCATTTGTTGAGTGTATGTATAACCATTCCATTAACTATCCGCATGATAATTGATTCGACGTTTTCCTTTTCCTTTGTGTTGATTTGTATGATAGCAATGCGGACAATGCTTAATTTTGTGTGTCGGGGGGGGGGGGGGGGGGGGGTAGTCGTATATTATGCATGCGTCATTTCGGTTCGAATGGTTCTGTTTGAGTCTTTCTTTGTGACGACGTATGAATCAACCAATTATTTATGTCGACGCATGTCGAAGTCATTCCCATGCTTATTTATATTTGTACTGGCTTGCCTGTCGAAATCATGTCTTGTGTGATCTGATGTTAGAGTTTTTTGAGCTTGCTTAGTGCAAATATTTTCAAAACCTACTTATATATATATATCTAAAACAACATTTAGTCGTTAGCAACTTTGCGAAGCTCTTAAAACCCGATCTTCTGGTTCTCAAAAGTCTGAATAAAACCTTAGTAAGGAGCCTTGTGTGTTTATTAACATTTCATGCTGGGATTCGATAAGTATTTTGAGAAGTAACGTCCTATGTGTACATTTGGTTTTGAAAATGACGACAGGCACATATAAAACCCGGTTCCGGCTTATTTAAATTAAAAATATATAAAAACCACTATAATTTCCAATGAGTCCCCTCGAGCCTTTTATTTCATCTCTTTGTTAGCCACAAGCATTATTATAGCTCTTGTTTCATTTAAGTTTGTGAGATGAGAGTTTATTTATTATTGGTCTATCAAGATTGACGATTTCAGGGTGGGGATCAGTGGAGTATACAAAAAATTGGAAATTAAAGGTGCTTAAGTTCATAAGAGCATCTAGTTGTTAAGAATAAAAGCCTACTTATAAAGGCAAACGAGTATAGAAGGAATTAACACTCACTTTCCATAGGGTCGGGTGTGTCTATTTAGTTTTGCGGTAAGAAATAGCCTTATTTATAAAAGGTTGAAAATAGAAATACATGGTTGTTTTGGGGGGAATGAGGATCAGAATTTTGCTTTATACTTAAGGTTTTGATTGAGTGAGTTAATGATTGTGTTTGTTTGCAAGTTAGCCACACATCTTTATATATGACAAACTTACCAAAGAGCCTACATTACAACCCTAGAAAGTCCTAATTCGATTCTTGATTGAATGTGCACACATATGCGATGTACGAGTCGTTGAATGCATATTTATGTTGATCCGAGCGTATACACTTACCTTTTTTAGAAAACACGAGCGAATGAGTGCACTATAATATATTTCCCTGTTGTGAGGACGCATTCTTTTGATTTCAAGGTGAAAAGGTGGCACGAGCTTGGCTTAAGAGTTTTCAACAAAAGTGTTTATATTTGAAAAACTAAATTATATGCACAACATGACTCTTTGATCTAACTACTTTCATTCTTTCTTGATTTTGATTCTTTCATTTGTTCGAGGACGAACAAACCAATTAGGCATGGGGTGGTTGATTCGTACGTATTTGTTATGCTTTTGTATATATCTCAAGTTATTTTTTAGTCTTCTTGTTATCTTTTTCGGGTTAAGATTAGGTTATTTCGCATAATTTTGCAATCTTTGGCTTTTTGCTTAACTTTCTGACTTATTGGTCAAAAACTGGTCCTTTTGAGATAATGTTTCTATTTTCTCATACAGCTAGAGCGTCTGGCGAATTCGAGAGACAAAGACGAGGAAGCCAGCTCCCAATATTAGCCAAAAGGACACATTTCCGATTGGATGGATCTTATTTCCGATCGGATTGACTTTTAAAACACACGCCGATCGAACAACCTGCCGGATAGACCTTTTAGGCTAACATCCAGTCGGATGGTCTGACATCCGATCAGACCAACGGACAGAAACTTTCATCCGGTCTGATAGACCCAGCATCCGACCGGACACATACATTACAAACACGGATTTTCGGGATTCTTCAGTTACGAAACGATTTTTGAGGCTTTAAAACTCAGAAAATATTAGCAAGAATGCATTTAAGGATCTGGGAATCCATCTACCCATCTATCCTTGGTCTGGATCATCACCATTGAAAGAGAGAATTGACACCTCTCTCTTTCCTTTAACTTAGAGCCCTTAAGGGAGTTTCTATAGAGGTTCGATCGGTTCGTAGCTATCTTTTATCGTTGGAATTTGGAGTTCGTGAGAAGCTTCCATATTTCTAGCATGGATTATCTTCTCTCCGAAATCGCTGGAGATAGTAAAATTTTTATCATCATTCTTGTTAATTGCATTTCCTTCCAAATTTAGTGTTCTCTAAACTGTGTTCTTATTTCATCGCTTTGAACCACTTGCTTGGATAATTGGTTTTGAATAATTGTACTTGATTTCTTGTGAATGATTTGGAGAAGATCTATTTTGGTGAATTTAGTTAATTTCCTCCCTTGTAATTTGGTTGTGTGATTGAGTTTGATCTTATTAGAACCTCTATATGTGATGCATGTTAGTGTTCGATTAAATGATTGAATAGGGATTAAGATTCTCATTCAGTTTCAAATAGTTTATAATTGAATTCTTGAATTAAGTGCATAGTTCTTGCAAAGAGGTTGACACACTCATTTCAAGAATAGTTTTAAAAGATGGTTAATTTTAATTTACTTCGTTTGAAATCTTCAAATCAAAAACCCCTTTGATCGCGTGTTTAGTGTTAGCATTTGTGTTTTTCTTATAATAGAAACTATCATTTCCGTATTTTCACTCCTCGAGAGAATCAACTCGGTTTAACTTGCCAGTCTATGGTGACCCCATTCTCTTGCGGGCGAACTAACTCATTTCCAAACCTAGACGTGCATGGTTATACTTGATTTTAATTTTTAAAAGAGGAAACACAAAAAGTTCGGATCACTTATCACTAAAAAGTGTCACTTTTTAAAATAATAGCAAAAGTATATATAAAATAAACAAAAAATTTCTAAGTGGCAATTAATCTCGATCATTCGCACTTGGTTTACAATTCTTGCAAAAATAGAGTAAGAGGAGGAAGAGAAGAAGCAGAAGTGAGTTGAACAAAATGACAGCCTACCTCAAATTCCAGCCCCTAATCTAAACAAGATAATTGGTTGTCTTGAGAACACACTAGCTTCGACCGAATTCTCCAATTGGTCATCTTATTATAATTAAATTAACATTCTCTAGCCTTCACTTTCTCCACGACCACTTCCTTAGATTGCAATCAAATTAACATTCTCTAGCCTTCACTTTCTCCACGACCACTTCCTTAGATTGCAATCAAAGTCATTGGTGTTACTAAGGCCTGTAACCATAAGATATATAAAAAGCACATTATGAATATCAAAAGGAAAGATAAATGAATTAATAAAACAAAAAACAAATATTAAACATGTAAATAAACCTAGGTGCTTGTGGACACGGATGCGATGAGCTTCGAGTCGGGGAACTTATTTTATGCATATTTTGACAAGAATTGGATGAAAGGTCGCTATCTACAATTCTAGTTAACGATTTCTTATTCACCTTTTGTATATCTTCACAGAGATCTGTTGGAATAGTTACAAAATATCCGAGCACAAAACTGGAAAAAGAAATATAAAAACAGAAAATAAATATAGTCGAGTCGAGTAAGCACTCTATCCGCAAGACYAAATAGCCCCGGTAGTGCCCTTCGGTTTTGGCTATTCGTCTKCAAAGATAAAACGACTTCGTCCCGTAATATCACAACACCGTGAATATCAGGGTTCCAGCGAACTGAAAGAAAATGAACTGAGCCTTGAAAATGAAATGCAGAATATGTTTGTTGTTCCAAATGTTCAGGTGTTTATGCGTATGGAAAGTAGCTGGAGAATGCAYGAGTCTCACCCTTATATAGGGGTTCAGATTAGGGTTACAGCAGCTGCCAATTAAGACGACCTTAATGGCGTTCAAACAGTCAGTTTTATCTGACATGAACCTGGACGAGTTCAGCGTGCAYATACGTCTGCTGTTTGAAATTCAAAAGTTGAAACCGTCTGACTGGTCAAGAGCCAGCCGTTACGAAACGGTCAGGTGCGTGAAGGTTCAAAAATGAAACCAGGGTTGAGCCAGAACCCGAACCCCATACGGACCAACTCAATCGGACCACCCAATAAGGACCAATTGCCCAAGACCCAAGACCCAGACCCAGGACCAGGACCGGGACCGGGCTCGGGCTCGGGCTCGGATCCGCTCGGCTACGCCGAAGGCGGACTGACGAACCCAAGTCCAAGAGCCCGCGTGAACTTCGTTTACACAAAGCCCACAACACTCTCTGGCCCACTCGATGTACATTAAAGAAATGTAATCATTTTTAAACTCTCTTCCACATTGGCTAATTCAATGTGGGATAACCGATAAAACATTAAAGCAAACCGTTCAACTTCCAAGCATCATTTCTCACTCACCAATAAATGGATTTGAGAAATTCAAAATGCTACGATTATCTACACGACACGTAGAATAATCCTATACAATTCATTAACATGAATTATCGCTGTACCATTTAATTAGAAATAATCCAATTTACAACAAGATCTAACAAAGCATAATTAAGAAAAAGATCCACTTGAATCAATCAAAAAATAGGGGAAAGAAGAAAACAAGTTAAAATCTATCCCAAACAAGAGAATCCCAATATAGATGTGGTCAAACAATCACAAGTATATAGACAGACATTAATAAATTGGTCCAAAATGGATGTGGTTAAAACTGGTCCAATTGCAATCTTGCAATTTTGTATTAATTTATCAAAGATTACAAATAATTTATGATCCCGCTTAATCTCAGCTCCCTCTCCGTGAAAAAACATTTTCGCATATCGCAACTATTGTGACCTAGCTCTGTTTGAATGTGGCCATGGAATTACCTGATGATGTTGTAGAGCAGATTATCCCGAGGGCTGGAGTGAGGACGATAGCAAAGTGCAGGACTTTGCCATCAGAGTGGAATACTCGTCTGCGTAGCTCCAGAAGCAGAAGGAGTTACTTGGAGCTACAAGCGGGAGGTGGAAATGCATTTCTCGATAAGAGATTTTCAATTGTGTGCTTTATTTTTAGATCCAAGACTTTTGGCAATTATTTGCGAGATTTTAGAAAATGTGATTTAATTTTTATTTTTTTACGAGTTGAAGTGGAAATATATTTCTGGTAGATTTGCGACAATTATTAGCGAGATTTTTGAGATCCAATTTGATTTTTTACAACTTCTGGGAGATTATGACAATTATTAGCGAGATTTTTGTGATCGGCGCCAATTATTACTATTACGCTTGGATATGGAAATTCAGTAATTGCTTGCGAGATTTTTGTAGTCTTTTTTTTTCACATCTTTAGTCATATTGTTTAGAGTACTCGCATGATAGCATAAATATGCTCACGCATATTTGTGCTCAACCCTCTAATTAAACATACGACAAATGTGTATTTTGGGATGAAGGGCATTCTGTAATATGGAATTTCATCCGATCTTATTATTGTTATACGAAAGTGGACAGTGACAGCCTGTCTGGAAGGTTGAGTGACGCAGCAATCTCACGTCGGAGGAAGTATTTACTTTGTGAGGGAGATATGGTTCCGAAATTGAGCTTGAAAGTCGGGAGATCATTAGGTTGAAAAGCCTCTCATCCTGATAAATAATAAACGCGAATTTTCTCTTATCCAATTGAAGAATCAATTGTTTGGTTTCTTCTTTAAACCTGACTCAGTTTTGCGTATGTGGCAGCTTGTGGCGGCCTTATTTGACCGTGGGTGATCCTCTAAGGTACCTTTCTTTGAAAGTTCTATTTCACATCAATGAAATAAAGCTTTTAATTCTTCTCCATGACTCTGAGTTGCTACGCTCTTCCTCGGTGCAAGATAATAATTTTCAATACTTCCTTCTGGGTGACGTGTCGATTCTTCAGTTGATTACGATTATTCAGAGCCTTGAGTTCTACCTTAAAACCACCACGAAAAGCTAAGGTAAAAATCAATTTTCTTTTGAATAATAATTTTTTTATTATATTATGATTATAGTTATCAACTCCTCACTAAAACCACTAGATATACTAGCATTCATAGCCAAAAGTTTTCCAACTATAACAAACCTTTCTTCAATCACCTAATGCTTCTTAAGAATAAAACTGATGAGATGGACCAAATCACTGAATATTTTATTCTTTATATAATTATATGGTGTAACTAACGTAAAGCAAATGACGCTGATAGTGAGTTTGCGACATAAAGCAACAATGCACTCACAAAATACTAGACAAACAATGACACTTTACTCTTTACTGGAGAGAAGTAGAAATTAAAGACAATGACACTTTACTTTACTCTTTACTGGAGAGAAGTAGAAATTAAATGGAAGAAAAAGAACAAGAAAAAGAATGGGGGAAAGGAAGAAAAAAAACGGGTCTCGAGCGGATCCGTCGGGGAGAAAAAGAGATTACACAACACAGGGGTATAAACTATACAAAAACCGAGAGCCCATTCCAGCCCGACTAATCCTACCAAGCCCACTGACTAGTGACTATATACTTGCAAGAGAGTATTTTATTAGTAGCCTGTACTTGGACATGCCTAATAAAATGCATGAAAGTAGATAGACTTTAAACCTCATGATAGTGTTATATTTTATGCCTTAGAGAGAATCAGCAATTGCAAGTTTAAAATCGAGTTCGCAGTCAAAAAACCGAACTGTAATATACAACTCGGCCAGTTCGATTCTTGGTCGAATTTGGCACAACCCTGGCAATGAGTACATATAGAACAACATGGCTAAAAAAAAGAGAAATCAGGATTTTAGTAAGATAGTGGCCAAAAAATTTATCACTAAAACTAACCATTTAAATTTCTCAACTAAACAACATAATCCATGTCTCTTTTTTTTTTTCCGTTTCTTATCACGGTAATAACAGCCAGTAAGGAAGTAGTGAATTCTAGTTCAAGATCACAATCGTAGCATATTCAAGACATACAAAGGCACGGATGCTGATTATAGTTATGAACTTCTCACTAAAACCACTAGATGTGTTTCTTCCTTTTGAACATCAAGAAACTAATCCTAATAGTAGTGTAAGGACATACACAGTCATTAGCAAAAACCTCTTCTTCAGTCCCCTAATGTAAATCATAATATAATACCAAAATTATTATTCAAAAGAAAATTGATTTTTACTTTAGCCTTCCGTGGTGGTTTAGTTCTTTTAGGGTAAAACTCAAGACTGTGAATAAACGGAATCAACTGAAGAATCGACACGTCACCCAAAAAGGAAGTATTGAAAATTATTATCTAGCACCGTGTAAGAGAGTAACAACTCAGTGTAAGAGAGTAGCAAGTGTAAGAGATTAGCAACTCGGAGCAATTGAGAAGAATTAAAAGCTTTGTTTCGATGTGAAGTGGAACTTTCAAAGGAAGGTACCTCATGTGAAGTGGAACTTTCAAAGGAAGGCACCTCAGAGGATTACCCACGGTCAAATAAGGCCGCCACAAGCTGCCAAGGACGTGCTCCCACAGAGTGTCAGGTTTAAAGAAGAAACCAAACAATTGATTCTTCAATTGAATAAGAGAAAATTCGCCTTTATTATGGCTTTTCAATCACTTCAAATTTGTCATTGTCAAGTAACCTAATGACCTCCCGACTTTCAAGCTCAATTTCGGACCATAAATACTTCCTCCGACGGAGATTGATGTGTCACTAAACCTTGAGACAGGCTGTCACTGTTCACACTGTTCACTTGGGTCCACTTTTTCGTGGTTGTTGAATAATATGCATACCAGGGTCTACTACTACTGGCTTTCCACGTATAAATATTATAAGATCGGATGAAATTCCATATTACAGAATGCCCTTCAGCCCAAAATACACCTTTGTCATATGTTTGATTAGAGAGTTGAGCACAATAAGCGTTCTCCGTTTCTCCTAAAGTAAGACGAGCCCATCTCCCGAGCAAAGAAATGAAGCCGTGCACACAACCAACTAAGATTGCACAACGAATCCCTCCTCCTCCTGCGTGAGCATAAACATGCTATCATGCGAGTATCCTAAACAATATGAACAATATGACTAAAGATGTGAAAAAAAAAAGGACTAAAAAAATCTCGCAAATAATTAATGAAATCGTCATCGTTGTAATTTGGATCATGACAAATCCCAAGAACAATGGGATCATGATCATCTAAAGCATGTGGCAATCGAAGCATTGTCTCCTTTCGGCAATAGACATTCTACTTCTTGATCGTCGCTATCGCTATCGGCGGGGCCCGTACCAATCAACAACACGATGCCATTACCTCTGCAGTACACCAATTCTGACCAGCCATCACGGAAGTCCAGTTGTGATTCGATCTGGAATAACTTTCGACCATTATCTTCCAACGATATTCGAACCAATACAAACCCTTCATCGGTCTGTGCCATAAATAGATTCTGTGAGTAGCATGAATCCACAGATAACTCGTGATGGCTTCGGATAAATCGAGGATTTGAGATCCTAGTGTTCCACGACCTGGATACGCTTTTGAACCTGGACAACGGCTTAGATGGCAATCTTGAAATAACTGCTTCGATGATATCGGATGGAAGAATATGGAATGCATCATCTCCTTCTACATGAGTTGCCATATATATATGTGTGTGTCCTCCTGAAAGAAAAAGATTGAATCTTTGGAATTTGACTTGTTTGAGGGAGCTGTATAGTTACGGGTTCTATATATATAGTTTCATATGCTAGTTACCTATTCTTATTTGGATTCTGATCAATTCTTTCGCATTAAGAATCAATTAATTAATTCAGAAAGAAATATATAAGTGTGTGTGTGCGCCTGAAAGAAATATTGAATCTTTGGTGAGCAGAAAGAAAAATTCAGTGCTTTACTCTTGACATAATATAGGTAAGGTTCTTATTTTATTCAGTGAGGGTCGGCCCATAGTTAGTTCAGTGCTCTACTCTCGGTGTAAACAAACATACCAGTGTTTCAAGGCCCGGACTGGCGGGTCGACCTGGACGAGGATTTGCTGACCCGGTGATCCGCTGGTCCGCCCAACCAGTTCTTTTATCTTTATTTACACCGGCCCTTCCTCTCACATCTCTAATTCGATTTCATCTCTTTTCACTTCTTTCTCGGACTTTGATGTGTGTGTTGTGTGTATATATAGATATATACAATTATATATATATATGTGTGTGTGTGTATACTTGCTTTTGGTGTGTGAAAAGATGGCGAAGAAGATGAATTGAGCTTTCTGGAATTGGGGATCTGGTGGTGAACCCACGAGTTGGTAGAGGGTAATGGGTAGTAGCTGACCTTTTTTATCGGACAAAATAGTAATATTTTATAGTCATCTTTCGTCTAAAAATTAATATATAAATTAAGGCAAATACTTGTGTTATATCAGATTAACGGGTCGTGATCCGTTAGGCCATCTGATTCGATACTAATGTATTAGTTTTTGTATCGTGGTGTATTGATTTTTTACGGTAAAGTATTAGTTTTTCATAAATCTCTGATTCGTGCTATGATGTATTGATTTTGTATTGTAATATTTTTTACTATAATGTATTGGTTTTTGCACTATAATGTATTGATATGAAATTTTGACGATAATCCATTAGTCCGACCTAACAAAAGTGTTGCCCATAAATTAATAACTTAATTATGTAAACTACTAATTTATTAATTTGTGTAGAATTAATCATAATACACCTTATTTGTTAATAAGGTTGACACCCTAACCTATGTGTCAATCAGTCATTGGTGCAGATGACACGTGTCATCAATTGGTAGGTATATATGCTGAGTTGTCAACTTCTAATGATTTGTGTTAAAATGCTATATTTTAGATTTTTTTTGATTAGGTATAAATAAGAATTTTTTTCTCATTTGTTCCTGTGTTTAAGAAACTAAGGTTTCTTCTCCCTCCCGGCCCAATTTGCATCGAGGTATACTTCGAAGAAACAATTACTAGTTCTGTTACTAAAATAATTTTTTAACTTCATAATTCAGATTCGTATTAATTTTTTAGCCTTAGGTCTCTATCCGGATAATTTGTTCTTTGAAGATTTTTTTCAAAGATTTTTGCTTCGCGAGCGACATCAAAAGTTGCGAGAGGTTTTTTCGTGATAATTCATTTTTTCTTCTTCACCTTCATATGAATCAAAAATAGGTAATCAGTTTTTCTCTGGTGATCGGATATCGGCGAGGATATACCACGGGTTGCCTGAGTTCTTCACCTTCTTCTGGCCGGAGATCTCGGATTCGGTTCCTCACATGTACTAATCTTTATCCTTTTCGATATATAAATATCGCAAGGTTAGGTTTCTTGCTTTCTTTTTTTGCTTAATCTTTATTTTATCTTATTTTTTCTAATGGGTTTTCTTGGATTTGTTTGGATCTATGTAATTGGGTATTATTTTATTTGAATCGAAATTGCTTTTTTAATTTTCAGTTAAATATTTGAATCAAAATTCCCGTATTAAATTAATTTTTTTGATTTTTTCAGTATGTTCAAATTCATGATCTTCCATAAAATGGTTTTTATTCCAGTGGATTTCGTTTCCCTAATTTCGCAGATTTCACTTTTTTTTTTAAATTGATTTCCAAATGAAAGTTATTAGTTTTTCGTTCGGCCCTGTAGTTGAACACAAATTTTCATCTCAAAGTTTATTCATTTTTGAACTAATTGTTGATTCGAATACAAAAAAGACTCATATTTGCTTTTTTAATTCCAGATTGTATAAGTTATTCGATTTGCTTTTTTAATTCCAAATTTTAGTTTTACTTTTTTTTTCCTAAAACTAAATGGTTGGTTCGAAGCCGGAAATTTCCCAAGAATAATGATGAGTTTGTCTTTCAAATTAATTGTAATTCTCGGTTCTATTGTTTTACCTGCCTCATATTTAGTTGCCACTCCAGTGTTTTTTTGTTTTTTTTTTTTTTTGCTAGATTTATATTTAATTTTTATTTGTTGATTTCAATCAATAATTGTTTGGGTTTTTTATTTTGTCAATTAAATGGTATATTTCAAGACATGGGAATTCCATATTTTCAACCCTAATCAATTCGTTAAAGGTATTTTCTATTTTGGTTCATTTATATGATTTAGATAACTAATGATACATTGTTACCTCTATATACTTTGTTTAAAATGAGTATATATATTTAGAAAAATCATATATTTGGGATGTGTATGAAACATATTATTATTACTTATTAAATGAGTGTTTATTTGTTTAAAATCACATGTTTTAGGGTTGTGCATGAATATATTCAGTTTTTTTTTTTTGTTGTTTGTTCATTTTTTTTTTTGAAATTCTCATTATTTTGTTTTAACTTTTTTTCTATTTCCCTCAAGTTATTTTTTTCTATATTTTTTTTTTTGTGATGTCTTTGATATGGGATTTTGATATAATAGTTGTTTATTAAGTTTTGTTAATGGGATTTGAGGTTTGTAATTTCTGTCTCCGGTGAATTTACTGTAATTGAAAACCCATGTACATAATGTGGCCACCGGGGTTGTTCCCCTTGCATTGTGTGTTCTACTTTGGCACAAGCCGGAAAAGATTGGATGAAATATAAATGAAGAGAGAAAAATTGAAAATTTAGCTAATGTATTTATTTGTGTGTGTGCATACTAAGAAACAAGCCCAAATGAAAGAAATGAGCAAATCAAGTATTAAAAAAAAATCTGGAGATTGTAGATTTAAAAACAAAAAATAGAGTTATTGGATTTTCTTGAAATGTTTTTGCATATGTGGGCATTACTTGAAAGGGCCAAGACTAAAGCAAAAATTGGAATAACTTGTTTGTACATTACAGTTACATATAAGATTCTTTCGTTTTCCATAATATGAAAATAAGTTTGTTTTATTATCGATTCATTTTTTCCTTCTTGGTTATTTGCATGTTTTGCCGCTAGCAATAGCTTTGCTTCACAACTCCAAAATGCTTTGTTGAAAATGGGATTGCCCAAACAAGTGCTCGATCTCATTTTAATTTCACCGGTGGCCCAGACAACTATTTAAAGATTCCAGAGGTGAGAGGTGATATCAGAGCCATCAACAGCGAACCCTTCTTCATTCCGTTGTTCGAGCCTCACTACTTACGGTGGAATTTTTAGGCTAACTTTTGTTCCGAAGGTTAGCTTTTCTGTTTAGTTCCTTTAATTACTGTGCCCAATAATCAGTTGCTGTAATGAGTAAT
The DNA here is from genome assembly GCA_014905375.1 of Phtheirospermum japonicum. NCBI lineage: Eukaryota > Viridiplantae > Streptophyta > Magnoliopsida > Lamiales > Orobanchaceae > Phtheirospermum > Phtheirospermum japonicum. Next base: position 58,269 of record BMAC01001003.1, on the reverse strand, counting down.
TATTTTGGGGTTTGCAGTAATTTTTAATCGTTTCAGATCCTTCAATCGCAAAGCATATATTGAAAGAAAATCCAAAATCTTATTCGAAGGTAAAGCTTCATTTGTTTGTAGTTTCCGAATTTGCGGTTATATGTTGTTGTAAAATAGTTTTCGATCTGCGGTTACATGAAAATCTACATCGATTTCAATCTTTTTCAAATCTTTCGTATTAATTATTATGGTTTGTGGTTGTATTTAGAAATATGTTTCGTATTAATTTTCGATCTAATTATTCTTTCAGAAGTAAGTTTTTCTTAGCTGACCTTCTCTTGAGTTTCTGAGTTTCTTGAGCACTGGAAAATGAGATTTTATTGCTTTTCTAGGTATTTCTTGATGGTGTGGAAAGTGTCAATATATTAGTAGTAATGGCCAAATTATTAGGTCAGCTGTTGTTGGTGCACTAAAGATGCGTACGTACTTGAGGTTAGTTCACTTTTTATTATAAAAAGATTATTTCCTGCATTATTTTTTTTCAAAACTGGGAAAGAATTACAGGCTTCTCTTTGTTTTGGTCTCATTGTGAGCACAACAAAAAAATGCATCAATAATTTTTTTAGTAGGAAATATTGTTTCTCATCTCTGGTAGCATGTATCCATTTTTTGTTAGGAGAGTTGGAGAATTTTAAATTATCTCCTAGGACTTAGGTGAGCTTTGTTGTTTGGATGTGTTGTGCTTGATGGTGACCTTCTGGTGGACTAATTTACATTAGGGGAAAAGCTTGATGCAATGTTTATATCAAGAATTTAGTGAGTGAAATATAGAGGAAAAGGTCCATAGAGATAAAGTTACGGAAAATGTAGTAATTATCAATATTTTTCTGTTTTGTTAGTTGTGTTTTTTTGCAGATCGAATATAGATTTCAAGATAGTCCAGAAATTTTCTGCATGATCTCAAGCTTCAAATAATTGAGGAAATGATTTTTATTATACAAGTAATGTACTTGGCTTAATTATATTTTGTGTTTATTATGTTGAATTCGTAATATTTCTCGGCCATAGATTTTCACCAAAAAGATCTAAAGCTTCAAACACTTCAAGAAATATATTTTAATAATAAGGGATATATTGGGATTAATTATATTTTGTGTTTATTTTGTTGAATACGAATTAATTAGTAATATTTTCTGATTTGTGTGGTTTTACTTTTGGTGCAGATATTACATATATTTGAAGATTTTCCAGAAATTATTGTTTGATATGAATTCTAGCCATGGGATGTCCAAAAATTTTGTACATGATCTGAGGTTTCAAACACTTGAAGGAATGATGTTTAATAATAAGTTTTGTACTGGGATTAATTATCTTTGCCTTTAAATTGTGATATTCGTTATTGTAATAGTCATTAGATCCCATCTGCGAGCGACATGATGTATGCAAATTTTGTTCATTTCAAATGTATTTATACCCATTAATTAACCTACATGTTCTTACTATATTAGTAGTACCGACATGATGTATGCAAATTTGTTCATTTCAAATGTATTTATACCCATTAATTAACCTACATGTTCTTACTATATTAGTAGTACCGTAAATATTAATAAATTAATTACAGTATCAATAACTATTTATTGACGGTATCAATAAATACCGTAATTATATGGTATTTTAAATATACTGTATTTATAGTATTTTATTTCTATATATTTGTTTCGATAATATTAGTATATTTACTAGAATTATAGTCGGTAATTGTAATTATATAATAACTATAATTTAGGGAAATTACATTAATTAATTAATTATTATTAATAGTATTTGTATAATTAATCAGTTATTATTGATTAATCAGTGTATTAACTAGAATTAAATGTTTAAATATTAACTTTTCCATCATTACACAAATTATATTTTCCATCTAAATCTCGAATTCAGTTTTGTAATTAATGTAATACCATACAATTTTTGTATTAATCAATTGGATGGTAAGTAAATTATATAGAATGATAACTAACTTAAATTACAGTATATGATTTGTTCAGTGTATCTATACTTACCATTTTATATGTGTTGATTGGTAATTCCCACAAATTATGGAATAGTAATAAATTTACAACAATAACTTAAATGTGTTAAAAATCGATGTAATTTTGAAATTGTCATTTTTTTCAAATGACAATTAAAGTCAACTTTCACTACAATTAAGGAATATAGTTTTATAATGTAAATAATTAAACCTTTCTTAATAAGATTTAATATTGATTGTTTTGATTTAAAAAAAATCTTATAGTTATTTTATAGATCAATATTTTAAAATAGAAAGTCAACTGTGAGTGTTAAGATTAACCGAGTTATTTCTCAAATCTTAATAATTAAAGTCATCCTAATTAAATTAAAATTGATTATTATAATCAATCGAATTTCTTAATTATGTTATCCACGCTAATTGTGTTTACATCTTACAAAGACTAACTATATAAAGTCAACTCTCCATAATTTATGAATTATTTATAATACAAATGATTGTACCCAATCAATTCATACTATTTTATTACCATTCGGTTTAGACTTTTCATTTTATTTAAAAGATTATTATTCAAATTTCCTTAACTACAGTTAAAACATAATAATATTTGAGTTTTGATCAAAACAAGTATATATGCATTTAATTTTATTTTTTTTGTTAATTTAGTTTAATATTCAAGTTTTATCATAGTTATTTTTTTAGATTTAAATCTTTTTTAGTAGGGAGATGTGTTTATTACACTGTTCTTAATTACAATTACTAATTTTAAAAAATATTTATCATTCATTTAGACTTTTTTATTTTATGGAGATATCAATAATCACGTTTTTTTAATTTCAATTAATAATTTTAATTGAATAATCAAGTTTGTTTCAAAATAACTCTATATTAATTTAGGCACAAATTATTTTTATATAAAACAGAAAATCTAATTAATGAGAATATATATATATAACAATAAAGTGCAATTAATATTATATTTAATCTTAATAAAAACATTTAAGGTGCCTTTTGTAATATTAATTTTTTTAATAGATATACTATTTTTTTTATTCTCAGTTATTTGTTTTACGAGATTATGTGAATTCTATTATTGTTTCATGTTATCTCTAGAAAAATATGAAAACCTACTGTATTCTTTAGTGTAAATGACTAGGTTTAAATAATATATATGCATGTTATTAAATTTCACTATTGTTTATGCACAATATGACTTCGTTGAGTTTTTTGCAATAGGAGTTTACAATTTGTTCAAATTTCCACTTTTACATGACTTTGGGTTTAAGGTTCATGACTTAGAATCATTATCTTGCAATTTTTATATATTTGAATTAATAGTACATAACTGCTATGGTCTCACACCTTATTATTTCATTTTACTGTAGGCTGGAGAATAGCGTGTGAATGTTTCGTACAACTAAGTATTTTATAATTTGTAAACTACATTTCAATGATTAATCATTTTATGAACCATGTTCAATGTCTTTTTAATAATATTCTATATTTTAAAATAATTAGATGGTCTGAATATATATTGCTTACTGTAAATATATAATAACTGTAAATTATTCCACACAATCTATGTAATCTTATAAATATTATAGTATCCATATACATATAAATGATTATATATATATATATGAAACGTTTATAATATTTTATTTAAATTATCTGTTTCTCTTTGTTTGAAAAATAGAGTCATTTTCATTTCAATAAATATGTTGGTTTGGTGTATAGACATGAAAATTCTAATTGAGCCCATTTGAACTTATTGAGGATGAAGAGACGTAAATAGTTCAAGATTATTTGTTTTAATGTAAAATTATTTTTCTTTACACCCGTGCGATGCATGGGGTAGAAAGTTAAAATATAAAAATACAAATTATATTAATATTATTTTTATTATTATCTACTATGTAAAGATATAAATAAACAGAGAGATAGAGATGCAGAGAAGTAACTAAAAATCCACAGTGCATAAATCATAGATCGAATCCACATTATATATATGAACGTTAATATTATACGTTAGTGAATACTTCTTTGCACATTAAATTATTGGTCATGTTCGATTCCAAATCGTCATCACCATAAACTAATATCTTCAAACCCTTTCGATGGGTGACACGTGACAAAGCAACATATAACTGACTATGATTGAACATATGATTATTCAGATAAAGGCCGACGTTCGAAAGTGATTGACTCTTACTCTTGTTTATCGTCATCGCATATGAAATCATGAGTGAAAATTGCCTTTGTTTAAACTTTGAAAGGTATTCTAACATCAGAAGTCATTGGACTCATGCGGGGAAGCAACACATTTTCGCCTGCTTTACACCAGTTAGAATCCTATTACATAATCTCATGGAGTGGTGTATGTTTCTCAATAATATAATGCGAGTCCCCACCTTCAAATGAAATTCGTGATTGGGCTCCACAACACTTTATACCATTCAATAACTCAGGCGTGTGCAAATCACTTAAGAAGTCGTTCCCACCGTCGGATTAAAAAAAAAAATCAAACAGTCTCATGATCTAAATTTACGATTACACACAATTCATTCATAAAAAGAATTAATAAAGTAAATTAAACTAATTCAAGGAATGAAAATTAAAATAAAATTCTCAAATATATACATTACCAGATGCATGGTTTTAATTAAGAAAAATAGATTTAATAAAATTACCAGATAATACATTTAAATTACATAATAATAGAATAAGATATTATTCTAATATCTTAATTCAAAATTAATAAAGTATATACATACATACACACACACACATATATATATATATATATATATATATATATATATATATATATATATATATATATAATTAATGAGCTTTTCACTTCAAATTACGATTACAAACAAATTGAATTTACTCTACGATTAATAATATATTATAGATTAGATTAAATTAATCTACATTAATATGTGAATAAAGTACTTAATAATTAATAAGAATATATACATACATACATTTATTTTTCTTTTATGAGAAGAGTACTTGTAACATTAAATAAAGAAAACATACATGAAGCATCCAAGAATTATTTAAAGAAACAACTAAAATTTAAAAAGTCAACAATATAAAAAAAAATACGGAGAAATATTAAATAGAATATTTTATCAAATATATAAAAATATATATATAATTTATAAAATATTTACTTAGTAATTTAAATTTATATAATTACAACTATATCATATTGATAATTCATTTACTACCAATGTATTTGATAAAAAACCCCTGAGAATCTTGTAATATAATTTTACAACTACAAACAATTCGAAATAAATTTATTCATAAAATAAGAAAATTAAATTAAATTAATCTACATTAATAGAGATTGATATTAAAAAAAAATCAAATGTATGCAGGACCATATATAAGGTTTAAATAAAACACAAATAAATAATAAACACATTTAATAAAATACCTTACATCATATTAGATAATCAAATCTATCAACAAAAGTAAATTAATCTACACGCATGGAAATTGAAATTAAAAATTAAAATATATACAATAACGCATAATCGATTTAATTTAAATACAATCAATAAATTTTAAAAATATCATAATCTAATTTTAGATCTTCTAAAAATTTAAAATAAATAAATATAATTTAGAAATATTTGATAGTAGATTTAATCAAATTCAATCAATTTAAAACCCATTTAATTGATTAAATCCAACCCAAACCATGATTTATTCTGAGACTACTTAACAATTGAGATGCCCAATTATTTCGAGTCCAAAAAATCTAATATGCCCAACCATAGATCCGAATCCAAGCCCATAACATGACCAGATAACCCTATGAATAAAAGTTGGTAACCCTAAAAAAAATTGAAGTATCTTGAATTTAGATCAATACATTACCATATACTTGAAACACAATAGATTTAATAACATTAGCAGACAATACATTTAAATTAACATAATATTAGAATAAGATATTATTCTAATATCTTATTGAAATTCAAAATTATAAAGTATATACATACATACACATACACATACACACTCTCTTTATACTTTAAAAACGAATAAAATTATTATTTCAATTCAGAATCATATAAAAGAATCAAATAAAATAAAATATCCAAATTTATTACTCTAATATCTTATTTCAATTCAAAATTATTATAATATATACTTACATACACATATACAAAAAAAAATACTTATAATTTAAAGTAAGAAAAAAGAATATAATGTTATTCAATTAATATTTAAAATAAATAACTAAATTTGAAAAAGCAAAACAAAATAAAAAAATATATATAGATATATTAATCAATATTATATTATATGTAGAAAATGTTTAAAGTATTAATTTTCTATAGATAATAGTTTAAATTTAATTATTTTAGAAATACAAACAAAATATTGTTTAGAAGTCCAATTTATTATAGTAGTAGTAGTAGTAGTAGTAGTAGTAGTAGTAGTAGTAGTAGACATTCGATTCTCGAACAACTTGACATTGATCTTCTTTATAACACCAGTAATTCGTCCTTCCTGTTTTACATAATTAGAAACAATTTAAGTCAATTCAATACATTAAACAAATATTAGTAGACAATCCGAACCTATATATCTATATATAATGATAAAGATTAGTAGACTAACCGAACCTATATATTTATATATAATAACAAAATTGTTGAGAACCAATAATTACCTCCGAATCATGAAAAATGATCTCCATGGAAGTCTTTTGTTTCTTATCATCTAATCCTAACCGAGTAAAAAATCGAACAACTCTAAACTTAAATTCTTTTTTATTTATTCGGTCGATGTCTTTTGATGAGTCCAAACAAAGGAGGCATCGTTCTAAAAATTATTGTTGCCCAAGTTTTGAAAATAGAGAAAAAGCACAGACACATTCAGGTGGAGAATTAAAATTGATTTGCAAAGAATAAGAACCTATATTTATAGGGAAAATTAGTTGAAACCTTAGAGATTCAAGTTTTGGGATTCTGATAACCCAAACAGATATTTCGTATCCCCTCATTACAAATATTGTATCCGATTTTAATTTTTTGTCAATTTTTTATTTGTCGATTATGGAACGAAAAAATAGATCTATTCCATGAATTAAATATCTTAAATTAGGCAAAAAAATCGTATGAAATCTGGTTTTTTTAAATATGATCCCGACTTGAAATATCAGAATTATTCAATATTGAATAAAAATATGATGTACTGTATTTTCTTTGTTTAGAATTCTATTTTTTGTACATTTTTTATTGGTTGATTTTAGAATGAAAAAATCAATCTGCTGCATTTTCCATAAATTAAATATCCCTAATTAGGCAAACAAATTGTATGAAATTTGATTTTAAAAAAAAAATGATTCGAACTTGAAATCTCAGAATTATTCAATATTGAATCTTCGTACCTCTCTTTGACCGAAACAGCTCCGGGTGAGATGGGTTGCGATGCCACAAGTCTGAAAATCATTGCCCCTAGTCCGTTTTACAGACGGTATCACCGTCTAACTCCTATTATCAGAAGTTGAACTACAAGTTATCCGAGTCCTTGAGTAACTGTGCAGCACAGCCTTAGTTCGTTTCCTACACTAGGCGTACGAGATACTTGATTTATAGAGATAATTTATTAAGCACACATGTTGAACCAGGAGCCTTTATTTTATTAAGAACTTAAAATAAAATTTATTACATTAGTAATCTCCTTTTGGGAGGAGATAACCGTTTAACCTCTCACGGAGAAGGCTTGTACTCGTAAACACATAAACTTATTATTATAAATAATTACAATATTTATTTTCTCTCTCTCTAAGTTTTATTTCACTATGAGAAAATAGAAGAGAATTTTCGATGTCCTCTACTTCCTCAAATGCTCGATACTTATAGGCCAGATTTTCGGATTTCAAATTCGGACTTTAAAGCTCGTTGATAAAAGATGTGTCTTTTATTTACATCTTCCCTCTATTATTAGTGGTCCTGGTGTCCACCGTTTTCATTCATTGCTGGTCCCTTATGACTTAGTCAGCTCGTGTTGTTGGGAATCTCTTCACATGGTGCGTGGTCCCCGTGCTTTTTTAAAATCAGCTGGTCTTTTATCCTTTCCAGCTATGTTCTCGTGTCGGTTCGGTTTGGGCCAAAAGCCTTTCCCGAACTCGGGCTCTTTCTGCTCCGGGCATGCCTGACAGATTCGGTCAATCCACCGTCCGACATGCACCATGTTGCAAAACTTCCAGTAGGTTTCTTTGCTTATCGGACTCTTGTTTTCCCACAGAACTCTTCTCTTTGTCTCAAAAAGAGTTTCTACAAAGCTCATGGTAGCTCCTGTCATAGAACTTGGGAGGAATGATCCATTCGCTGAATTTTGAAAGAACTTGAATGGGTACTTAACTTTGTCCATTTCAGTTAGACAAGTCCATAGTCCCCATGCTCGTCGGGTAGAAGCATCATCTTCGGAAATTGCTCCTACTATTACTGGTGCGTCCTCCTGTGCGGCAGCCTTGATATATCTTGTGGCGTTCCCATCCAGTCTCCTGAGCTTGATGAAGTGAAAAGCTTCGTGAAGCCCTTCTTTGTTGGTTCAGGTGCTGCACTGATAAAGTACAACTCAAAAACGTCTCTTTTGGCCAAATGTGGATTATTGGCCCAAGTCTCGTGAACCACTTCCCCAATCCACTTTGGTAGCTTGGAGATTTTGGGGAAGCCTGGCGCAATGGAATAAACTGAAGCTAAGGCTCAAAAATTATACCACTCTTGTACCTCGTTTGGATGGATTCCAATTTTCATCCAAACTCACGGATATTTTTCAGAGATATCAACTATTATTTTGTAAGGTTTGATACTTCTTCTGGTGGCTAACTTCTCCCACTGCTTTTAGTAAACCTGCATCGGAGAAATTTTTATCTCGCCAGTTTGAACCTTAGAGTTGCCTGTCTGTGCCTAAGGTTCAACTCTCCCTCTTTAATCCCAGAGGTGGTGGGTTGACTTGACACCTTCGGTTGTGACACTGAGGTCTCAACATTCATTGCAGCTTGTACATCCTTAGGGAATGCATCATCTGCAACACTTGTGATTATGGTATTTGAATCCATAACCTCCGGGTTAGAGACCCATTCTCGAAGTACTCCTTTTTGCACCGTAGGAGATGCAGCCTAGAGGAGAGACCTTCGCAAAGCTGAAAATAGTTGACACTGTGCCAGCTGGCATGCTCGTATGTGATCGAAAACGGATTCCCGACCGGCCTGGTGAAGTCGTCCTACGACCTCTGCATTGATACATAGCGTCCCAAAATCTCGTTCGAGGATCTCCAGGTTTTCCCTGAGATGCCTCGGCCTTTCGAGGGTATCGTCAGCAACATGTCCCTCCATCTCGAGTTAAAAAATTTGCAAGAACATTTTTATGAAATTTTATAATGACAATATCAAAATCATAATATTGACATTTTGTTTGCCATCTAAGTAATCTAGATTGCATGATCTCTGGTAAGACTGCCTTCGCTATGTCTTCAAAGATCCTTGGTATTCCTATGAACTATTTTCTCAATAATACTTCTGAATGATGAGTATTCGAGAGCGCATAGGAAATCTTATACGTGATTGAGTAGGGTCTATTTCCCTCCGTCATCAGGTCTGGTCTTTTGAAGTCTTGATGAAGGGTAAGAACTCTACTGAAGTCTCGATCTGTCAAATTTACGCAATCCTCGGGTAGACATTGAATGCCAATTTTCCTGCGTATAAGTTTCCTTTGATTGCTCCCAGACAAGAATCTTTGAGATTTGAGATTCTTTTATCAAAGAGAGCTAAATTTAATGGCGAACCAACTCCTTCTTTAAAAGTTGATTTTATAATCACTCGAATGGCTCCAATGTGGATCCACGAAAGTGTATTTGCCATTTCTCTCCTGAGTGTGCTTTTAATCTTCTGGATTTCTCGACAGGGGATTAGTTGCATCTCGATCTAGTTTCCCATATATTCCGTTGGTATCACGAATTCTCCCATGGAAACTCTATGGATGATTTGGTGTTTTCGATTTCTTAAACCCAACTTATCTATCGCCTTTTCAATTGCTTCTATTGTAAATCCTTCATACATTTGGAGCTTTGGATCTTATTTCATTATTCTCATAAGCGTCTTATGAGAAACCGTTGTATGTGAGAGGAATCCTGACATATCCTCCCTAACTACTTGTTGAAGAAATTCCTCTTCACTCTAATTCTGAATATGATTCACTTCCATCTTTAGAGTAGATTTCTTCTTCATAGATGCTTTCATCTGAGGGTATATCCTCAAATTGATACACATGTACTAGATTTTGGTAATACACATCTTCTTCAAACTCTTGAGTTGTCTCGATGTATCTAACTCCTCTTTTATGATTCTCAAGGTAATCTGTAGAAATATGCCCTTTGACTCCTCACGTCCAACAGTTGCAATCCTTAAAACTTTCATTAGCTCTGGTGTGAGCTATCCTAAAAGTTCTATTTGTTGGCATCCTACTAGTGCTTCCTTAGCTTGAGAACTAGCCTCGACTTTGAATTGGCCCCGTCCTTTGTCCTGATTTATAGTTTCTGGCCTTCTGTTTTGACCAGAACCTTCTTAGTTTCCATGGAAACCTTTTCTTATTATAAAATATCAATTATTATTAATACAAAAAATCAAATAAATTAATATAAAAATTAAACATAAGACTATAAATTTAATAAAAACAACAATAAACCAAAAAAAAAAACTTATTATACATTTATTAGCTTATTTATATGTTTATTTATCATTTATTTTATTTTATTAATATATATTATTTATAAAAAATATTATTATCAATGTATAAATTTTAAATATAATATTAAATGTATAAAAATATAAATAATCATATAAATTATATATATATAACATATAAAAGAATATAAAAATATTGTACGGGGCGGGGCGGGCCGGGTACTCACGGGGCGAGAGTGGTACTCGGACCCGCCCCGGGGCATGGGGTGGGGCGCACCAAATGGCTCGGGCCAGGGCGGGTTGGGGTGGGACGGGCCGAAATTGCCATCCCTACAAATATCTCGTAACTCGAGGCAATAGAGGGCTTGTCGATATTTTTTCTGCTTTTCCTCTTCCATTCCCTCGAAATATCCTGTGCCGATAAAATGGATCTTGAATGATTTAGCCATATTATCGACGATTCCCTTTAGTGATTCACCAGATATAACTCCCATTTTTATAACTGCTCCTATTCAGTCCCATGTGATCTTTACAGATCCTTCAAAGCTCATTTCAAGGAGTAAAATGAACCCTTCCTTCTCCAAGCCGAGAGTTCCAGCTGCAATTCGCATTGCAGATGCCCAATCATCTATCAATATCTCTCGGTTCTTGAAGTCTGGGACATCAAAATTCAACATTAGTCCATATGGATGTATGGGATCAAGTGTTGAGAATATTGGTCCTTCGAGAACGTTGCCTGGTGCCCACTATGTCTGTAGAATCTCCTTTTATGGTGAAATTCCCGACCTGTGGCATTGATGAGTCTGGTACTGGTTCATGTGAAGTAGAACTTTCGCCTTCATTAATACTCGTTGGTGATGGTGCAGGAGCACTTCTTGGTACTAAGGCCGAAGAATCTCCTAAGTTCATTTTAGATCTATAATACCTAATCCTGTGAAGGATTCGATAAGGTCGTGTAGATCTTCCATGTTGATTCTTTCCATTACTTCTTGGGTTGTAATGGAATTCCCTTGATTATTGCCATCATCTTCTCTTCTTCCGTCGGTTGTCTTATAACCTCAGTCGGTTTTCCCTTTTGATGTAGAAGGGGTTCTGTCCTGAGAGTTATACGTCGTCTTCATCCGAATGTACTTGGCTTAGCTTCAAGGGACTTGACTCGTTTTTGGACATCAATTAGAATTTCTCGTGTTTCTTTTTATGTTCAATCACCTTTTTCATCTTCACCTGGATCTGGTGGTCGATATATTGTACCATCCTCTGGATTTCTTTAAAATTCTTAGAGGAATCGGATACCTCACTGTAGTTGGATCTATTGATGGGATTCATGAGCTGCATCCATGTGGTTCATAAGATCCGTTTTCAACATCTGATTAAAGGTAACTCAGATGGTACGCCTTTTGTTTCTCGCATTGTCTCAAGGTTTCCTATCAACTCCTGCGAGTTCTTGTTCAACATATTGGTTATCCCAATATGATATCTTGTCCTTGTGGTCTAACTCGTCTATTTCCAATATTTGAAAATATCGTCTGAAATGAATACATCTTGAACACTCGTTCGTATCCATTTTTCAGAGATAAATCTACTCACCAAAAGTTAATTACATAGTTATAATAAAATTTTCTTATATGTTTTTAATAAACCTAGCCACTGATACCATTTTCATGCATCGGTTTATCATGGCAATTTTCGAAATATTCTATGCTAAGTATTAATTTCAAAAAGTACGAAGTATTCAGTACATAACCATTAAGTATAAGATATATTGGAGGTAACTGCTCGGATTCTGAACAATAAACTTAGATTTTTCTACACAAAAGGACAAACCCATTAAATAAGGATAAATTTGAATTTTTATAAAATAAGAGAGTGATCATGAAAGTCAAATATGTATTGAAAAGTGGAGAATGAAAATACTTATGTAGGGAGTGATCTACAAAAACCCTTAATATAATTCATCTCGGCGATATATAAATATGTTTTGTCTAACTTTTTTGTCAAACTTAATGTTCAAATACCATTTCTTCCAACAAAAGTAATATCCAACTCAATACTGTGTTGAATGGGAAGTTTAAGGACACCCCACCTTTTCAGATATCCATTGATGTAATGCCTAATTTCAAGTACTTTCTCTCACTACAATTATACATGTTTTCATTTCAATTTGGGAAATTTTGGAAACAAAATAAATAGTGTAGACATGATTTGAAGGAGGAATAATATTTTTACGAATTTGAATAGACTTTGGATGAAAATTTAATAATTAAAATTGATATAATATAGTAAGAATAGTAAAATAAAGATTGCTAATCAGACTTTTGTGAGTGAGAGAATAGTAAAATTTATGAAAAAAATTGTAATAGTATGATTGAATAATTTATTTAGAAAAAATAAATTAAAATGATTGGAGAAAGAAAAAAGTGAGAGTGAGTAAAATATAACTTTTGAAAATATAAAAAAAAACTCAAATTACAAATAATAATAATAATAATTGATTATTAAAATAGCATCCAATGTTACCTACGCAGATGAAATATTGGTTACGTTTAAACCAATTAAAATTCTCTCACGTATGGAGATACTAGCGGCTGATTTTGGGTCGAATCCGATAACTAAAGTAAGCATTGGCAAGAATATATCACCACCACCAAAGGCTGCTACCCAAAAAAAAAAATAAAAAAATAGAGTATCGATTTTACGATCAAAGTTCTAAAAGTTGAGATGGCGAGATCGAGCCTAAATTTTAGAAACCTATGCATGCCTTGACGGCAAAAGATATTTTTATTTTTATATTATTTTAATTTTTTTTTTTTAAGTAAGTGAAACAATATAATGTATAAAGACTTTTTTTTTTGCAATATTTTATAATTTCTCAATGGAAAAATAAATTTTAGAATATTTAAAACTAATATATTACTAAATATTATTAATTTGTTTACAATCTCGCACAATTGAAATCAAAATACATTAAGATAGTTGATTTTAACAAAAAATAGGAAATAAAATACATAGTTAAACCGCAATAAAAAAAATAAATAAATATTACATAAGTACATACGAAACCATTCTTGAGCCGAGGCATCGACGAAGCATCAAATTTAGGCGACCCTTTTAAAACACCGATTACAACTCACTCAATATATAAAATGAGAAAAAGGGAAAAATATACTAATGAATAACTCTCACATTTTTTCACTAAGGTATAATTGTGCCTATAGGGGGAAAATACTGCGATCTCGGCCGTATAGTCGCAAATACACTTTGTATTGTGCTAAAAGTCATTTAACATTTATGAGTACGTATTGATACGTGTCTGCAGAAGTATCGTATTCGGTGCGAGTACGGCATCATCGTAGAAGTATCCGTGATTTATAGGTGGGAAGTATAGCGATCTCGCTGTATAGGCGCAAATATACTTTAAATTGTGCTAAAAGTCATTTAACATTTAAACTTTAAAAAGTTGGTGCCAATTTTATCCGCAACATCTATCTGTAATCCATAACCTAAAGTAACTCGATAAATTGGTCCAATAGCCAGCATATCAACTTCATCAATAGATACTTGATAAACCAATTACACTAGGCTGGAAGAATGAAATAAATAAAGCCAAAAACATATACTTATCCGTAGGGCTTAAAGAACTAACATATTGATATAGTGAACAAGGAGCTGCAGGTGTTTTTCAGAATTGAGCAGTGTGTTATGAAGCTGATGTACTGCTATTAAGCCTTTTTTTTTTTTGGCCCAAATATTCCTAGGAATAGCAATGGGTCGGGTTAAAACCCAAACCCGTGGCAAATACGCCCTGATGGGGCAGGTTAAAGGGAGGTTACATGTAAAGGAATTAAAATCCATCTGGTTCCAGGGCGGGTTACGGTTTTATATGTACCCGCCCCATACATAGATAATTCACACGCAAAATAATAATTTTCATAGAAATGAAATTCTTAGTTTGAATCGGTTCAATAAAAGCATGAGCTATCAGATATACGTGTGTGCTAATGTTGCGAATTTGGAGGTTATAAATTTCAAGCAAAGATAAAAGAAACATAAAAAATCTTTATTACACACACATTTGACTTTCCTAGATATTCCATCACCATCAAAGAGAAACCGTTGAAGTTTGGTGCACATTCTAGAAAAAATTATACATAAATTCAAATATTAGTGATCATTTTGTATGTGTTAGAAATATCTATAATAAACTTAATTTTAGTGTCAGTATCTACAACTTATAGGAATTGTTACTTACGGAAATATTAGCCGTTACATTAAAATCATCTGGCATCACAAAGATAATTCGGAACAGCCTATATATTAGCATTGACGTGTGTTATTTAGCAAAAATAATTTCAATACACATCTCTTCCCTCAAAAATTTAATTTGTTATATGATTTGGGTTAGAAAAAATAAAATAAGAAAATYAAACAAATTAGCGAGATATTTCTTATCTACGAGAAAAAAATAGCCAGTTCTCCACGGCCGGACGATGATTTCCTTAGGATTTATGGAAAATAATAATGGATTTTAATAGAAMGAAGAGGATGTCGCAATTTGGGTGTTTATGTGCTTAATATTTCGGTACACGTCTTTAATATTTATAACCACTATTAATCTCGGTGCACGTGTTAAAATATCATGTTCACTATTTTATTTTGGTTCGTCCACACATTAGTTTATTTACCATATTTAACATATCATTAATTTTTTATTTTCACATATACTCTTAATTAATATTCTTAAAGTACTACTTTTCTATCTCATAAATTGAAAATTGATGATTACAATGCAAAATCTTACTATTCCAATAACAAATATACTAATTCCAACGCTGATTTCTATGAGTATTAATTGACATTAATAGATTCAAAAAGGATATAATTGAAAAATACTTACTAAATTAATAACTTAACTATATGAACTACTCATTTCTTAATCTSTGTGGAATCAACGAAAGACTATCATTTTAGGATGGAGGGAGTATTAAATTTAGGGTGTATTTATATGTGCGTACTTGCTGATCCCATT
Source organism: Phtheirospermum japonicum (assembly GCA_014905375.1). Classification (NCBI taxonomy): domain Eukaryota; kingdom Viridiplantae; phylum Streptophyta; class Magnoliopsida; order Lamiales; family Orobanchaceae; genus Phtheirospermum; species Phtheirospermum japonicum. The sequence goes on along the minus strand of BMAC01001003.1, from coordinate 42,519 downwards.
AACAACTACTAATCTCACTGCACGCCTTAAATACATTATGCTATGAGAATTATTATTATTACTAGCACAATACTCGTGTGTAACACACGGGTATTTAATATTACAATATTATATATATATATATATATATATATATATATATATATATATATATATATATATATATGTGTGTGTGTGTGTGTGTGTGTGTGTGTGTGTGTGTGTGTGTGTGTGTGTGAAATTTCAAATTATGCAATTATATGGTGTAAAATTTTGATTAGTATAAATTATAATATGAATCTCAACCATTTCACTACCATTAACTTCCCATCGTCGATTTCAATCTATTTTATATAAAATCAAAAATTATACCATTAAGTTTCACTACATACTTTAGAAAAATCCATCATTTTACTACATCATCGATTTCAATCTATTTCATAGTAAAATCAAAGTTTATACAATTAAGTTTCGCTACATACTTTAGAAAAATGCATAGACGGGACAAAACAAATTACTTCGAAAAAAATAATACGCAAATATAGTCGTGAGGAGAAATAAGAATATTTATTACCAGACATTCTCAATATAAAAATGCATCAAAAAAAATTATATCTGTAAAATTTGAAGGTCTATGGTTTTGAAAATAAGTCACAGTTTTACGATGTTGTTATTCAATGTTTAACAACACTGGTTAACAACATCGACCAGAGTAAAATAAATATATGCAGCGGAATTAAAATACGAGAACACGATTGAACAAATTCAGTTCACAAGTAAAAGTACTTGTAAACTTGGGTGTACAAACCCGAAAACTATATTACTTTCTTGTTCACGTTCAATACACAAATATAAAGTAATATATGAAAACTAAATATCAATACACTTGATACTAAATACTTGTTGCCGGAATGGCAAGATCTTCTCCGTTGGTCACGCAACTTCGAAGAGCTTGTTAATCTCGATCAATGGCTCCAAGTAGTTCTTCGTGTTCTTCCTTGCTTTGCCGTGCGTCTTGCYTCGTCTTTCTCTCAAATCTCGTGCTCAAGAAATGTCTCTACAAGCTTTAGGATTCTTTGTCTTAAATAGACAATCATAGAATCCTAAACTTGGTAAATACCTAAAAACAAATCCTAATCACAATCTAGGAATAATTAAAGTCTGTACATAAACTAGGAAACACAATATACTCCTAAATCTAGTTTCCTAACTTATTTTGTACCCAAGAAAGGCAAACAACTAAATAAGGAATTATTCCCAAGAATAAATTCCTCAACAATATCAAGAGATGGATTAAGCATATTTTGAGTTCAAAGTCCCAAATAAACTGATGTTCATCCAATATATGAATTATAGTCGTCCCAAGTTTCAAGAGGAAATTTATTTAGCTGTGGTATCCATGTCCAGAATTAACTGAATATCCGAGTTTAAATGGAGAATTTATTATTGTTTCAGAATTAACTAATATCCGAAATTAAAATTTGTATGGAGAATTTTGTGAGGGCTAAAACTATGAAAAATTATATATATACTTTGGGCAGCACTCTTGTCAGGCTGAACTAACAGATCATCCGTTAGGCCAAAATTTCATACCAATACATCATAGTACAAAAGTCAATACATTATAGTGAAAAATCAATACATCAGAGTACCAATACATCACAGTATAAAAACTAATACATCATATCACGGGTCAGAGATTTATGAATAACCAATACTTTCGAGTAAAAAACCAATATATCACAGTACAAAAACCATTACATTATAGTATCGGGTCAAATTGCCTAATGGGTCATAACCCGTTAATCTGGCCTAACACAATTGTTTGTCATATACTTTTACTTATAATAATATTATTTAAGATGAACATTTTATTATATCAAACCTCCTCATGGAAGACCTTAGAATTGTTTTAGAATTTTCTTTATCAACTATTTACGTGTCATCGGAGTATTTTATTCAAATAGAAAAATAGATCTTTTAGATCTATTGTAGTCATGTTTTTATACTGGAATATGGATGAATTAAAAATTTTCGACAAAATAATTTTATTTATTTGGGAAAGGGGAAGGAGAGTGCTTTAATTAAATAGATCTTTTAGATATGTTGTTAATTTTATTATTATGTTGGAAATAAGAGAGAGAATGGAAAATTATAAATTTATTTATTATTTATATTCAATTAGGATGGATGGTATTTATTTAGAATGAACATATTTTTTCTCTTAATAGAAGGTTAAAAATAATTTTAATCGTAATATATACATTAGATAATTTTTAATGTCCATCAATTTCGAAAAATAATTGTAAAAATTTCTAATCAATTTCCCACGTGGATTTATATTATTGTTTTTTATCCAATACCTTCTAATTATGAGACTCGTAAGATCAGGATGAATCGAAAATCTGTTCAATCACAGATTTGGAGTGTTTATTTATTATTTATTTGGTTGTTGGGAGGTTTTTTTATCTGATAAATATTTTAGATTTGTGATACTTTTTTTTTACGCGAGAATAGGAGAGAGAAAAAGAAAAGAAATCATGCAAGAAAAACAAACAAATAAATAAAAACAAGAAACGAAGAAAAAACAAAGAGAGAGAGAGACACGTGGAAGCAAAAAATAACGGAACTTTTATGGTGCCTTCACGGCACCATTCTTCAATTGATACCATTAGATGAAATTTAGACTTTTCATATTAAGAAATCAATGATTGTAAATGCAGGAGGGGATGGGGGCATGGTGTCGTGAAGGCACCATAGTGATTTCCGAAAATAACATTGTACACTTAATTAGTAATATATGATGGATTATTATTATTATTATTATTATTATTATTATTATTATTATTATTATTATTATTATTATTATTATTATTATTATTATTATTAGTATTGTGCCCGTGCGTTGCACGATAATTTTTTTTTCTAAAATAAAAATAATTATTTTAAATGTATTAAAATATTTAAATAAGTAATTGTATATATGTATACTTAAGTTATATATATCTTTGTGTGTGTATTTCGGTACGAACCATCACTGGTTCTCATACCAGAGATAGTTTTACCATAACCGCTCTCTATATATAAATCATTTAAATGTTATTTAAAGATCGAATAGTATTCATAATGATATAACCTGATTCATAAAAGGATTTTTATTATACAAAATGTACTTTACAAATTATGAAAAAATTCCTTACACACAACATTTGTTGTTTTGTTACTATGTTTATTCTCATCATCGTCGATCAATATTTTTAAACCCTTACGATTGGTCACCTTGATATAGCAACGTATAACTGGCCATGACTGAAAACTGGCTTTTTCAGGAAAAAGTCCAACGTGATAGAGAGACTGKCCTTAAGTTTTGTTGATCATCATAGCATATGACACAATCAGAGGAAATTTTCATCATTGGAACTTGAAAGGCAACCTCGAATTGGATAATGTAACAGTCATTTTAGGGATTAACAACAATTCACCTGCATTACTTCATTGAGAAATATTAGCTTATACAATATGATCGTCAAGTTAACAACCAACATTACACAACACAAGAGAATAATCGATATTTCTCAATAACTTGAGTGAAATTCTAATTTTTAGTTTTAGCTCATAGTTCGTCAATCCATAACACTTAATGGTATTTAGAAACTCTGGTGAGTGGACGTTCTACAATATGTCAATGTTTGAATCGGATTTGCATGCATTATCAAATTTAAGATATACTTTACATTCTCCATCATTTTATGACATCATATATTTATTAATCAAATCGACGACATCAAGTGTTGGGAAAAGAATATCACGACCCTCCAAATAAGCGAAGCATTTGGTAGTTTTTCTAAATTATGGATATGTGCTGGCCACAATTGACGAAATATGTTCATCATCATCTTTCAATAATAGATAACATGGGTTTTAATTTGAACAAAACCATTCATTTGGTCCTCCAACTATTACATCTCCTATACTATTTATCGAGCTGATAAATTTTTTTAACTTGACACAATTGGGATCTAAATTGTGATTTTGTAGCACCACATTCTTGGTCTACTTCAAAATTATGTAATGTGTTCATAAATACAAAGATTTGGTCACTGTGTGAACTATGTCTATTATGCCTTTTGGAATAACGGACAAAATTTGATGAAAATCTCCACCAAGAATTATTATTTTGTAACCAAATGGAAGCTACGTATTAGAATTATTTTGCGATCTCATCACGTATTTCAATATTTTGTCCAGAGTTTCAAAATAATGGCTTTGGGGTTTCGCCCCAAATAATGAGATGCGTATACACTATTAATTTTGCTAGTGGAGTACCAGTAATGATCGAAATCTTGGTGGATATTAAAAATAACCCCTAAATCTAGAATGTCCAGTTCTTCCTTTCGAAAGAAGAAGAGAAGTTATGTCGTTAGATATTACATTAAGAACAATTCCACTATTAAATTTGATAGTTGTYGAAAGCGTCATRTGTATCTATAGATAAGCAATACACCACCCTTGGTCAAATGTACTGCATCCATGACTTTATCAATTTTGGTGGAATATAGTAAATTCGTACTAATGAAAATAAATCTAATTTCTTAGGTGTGCATTCTTTTGTTTTTGAGTACTGAATTTTTTTTTTTTAGGAAACTCAATATAAGACAAATTCCGTACTTCCAGATTTTTTTGCCCCTAACCAACTTAAAACATGTTATGGTATGTTTTTTACTTGTGTTTTATTGCGTTCAGCTGATCATTATCATTATACAATACATTATGCTCTTCTGGAAGATGAAAATTCAAACACATGATAGGTGGAGTTTTATACTCAATCTAATATTTTCCACGCCGCTTCGCATGGAAAAATGTAACGACAATCATAATACATGTTGATCTCATCAATCTTTTTATCCTCTAGATCCCCACATTTGTTCAGATAGAATGTTATAGTGAACTTTAGTTACTTTTATTGACATATTTGAACAAATACCTGATAGATCTAAATTGCTTACACTATTTAATATTTAAATGAGCTAATCAATTAAGTAATATATAAAAATTATGTGAAACGACCCTCTGGAGAACCGCTAGTAAATATCGCGGGCAAGACAACATGAGTACCAACACTTTAGCCATCTGTTTRACCTCATAACACACTARATCAATAATCCCACTGTACATCTCACTTCATAATTTTTTATGAGTTCTGATGTATCACAATTTTGAAGATTCAATAATTGTATATACATCAATTATGAATTATTGTGTGAGTCGTCGACTATATAAAACAGTGAGTACCTCCTTGTCTCTTTCATGCAATCAGTGAGAAAAAACTCCATCTGGCTCACATATTTCTTACCATTGTCTTTAGGTTTTCGAGGTTCAAAAAAAGATGTCTTTCTCGTGGTTGTCTTCACCGCATGTAAATAGTAATGGATAGTGTAGAGCAACATACAAAGGATGTAACTCGTTGATACGTTTCAAATTACCAGATCTATTTTCTACTCTCTTGCTACCACTTTGTGGACCATATCACCAACAACCAATAGACATTAGTTGATCTTTATACGAATCTATTATAATTGATTTCACAGTGTTCATTCCACTCGATGCTGGTTCGCACTTGTATTGTTTTGCATGATTAATGAAATAGTAACAAAATACATTATTTTAAAAAATCAATTCATATCAAAAGTATTGAGTCGCAATAATATTTGATAAATAACATGTTATTTGATCTTGTTTTACGAATCTATTATAGTTGATGCCACAGTATTCATTCCATGTCGATGCTGATTTCGCACTTGTATTGCATTGCATGATTATTGAGATAGTAACAAAACACATTATTTTATGAAACCAGTTCAAATCAAAAGTATTGAATCTTAATAATATTTGATAAATAATATGTTGATAGACAATAAGAAAAATATTACATTGTATTGCATTGTGCAATTTTGCATATTTTAATAAAAAAGTGGTAAAATTATTTTTGAGAAAAAATGACAAATTTGATATTGTTTGACTTACAATAAAAAAAAATAACACACACACACACACACACAAACACACACA
>BMAC01001003.1:12612-32908 GCA_014905375.1 Phtheirospermum japonicum | reverse complement strand
TTTTAGTTTACTTCTTTTATCTATCTTTTTATCCACTAGTTCATATATATTTTTTATCCTTCATTTTCCTATTTCTCACTAATTAAATTTAAAATAAAAAATATAGAATTAAAAACATCACCACTCCCTCTTTCTTTTTATTTTTCTCTTTCTCCTTATTTACTTTAAAAAACAACAATATAAAACTAAAAAAATATCAATCATTTCGCTTTTTTCCTCACATTTTCTCTTTTTTTTTCTTACTCTGACAAATTAATGGTACCAACTTAGAAGTAAAAACATATCTTTCTTATTTTTCTTCACCACTCTCTATCTTTTTTTTTTCCTTCTTATTTTTTATTTCATATTCTGTCTAATTTATAGTAATACCAAAAATGTTAAAAATATATTTTTACCCTTGATATAACACGAGTCGATTCTCACCATTTCACCAAATTAGTTTTATCTTTTAATACGCGGCCTCCCCAAACCCTAGCACTAACTAACTCATTAGATACAGACCATAATAACTTGAGATCAAAATGGATAAATATCAATGAAAGCTAAAGATTGTTCCTTTTTCTTTTTCATAATCCTGCTTAACCATAAAATTTTGAAAAGCAACTGCAAGCGGGACAACCTCTCTGCTAAGACCTGCTGATATATATTTGCTCACCACAGTCTAACCACGCACTCGAAAAGGCCAAATTTACATATATTCATAGTTAGAACTAAGATTGTATGTTACAGTGCAAATTAGCAAAATGGAGCACACATACATATGAAGGTGTTGGCTCAATTGCCTTTGGCAGGCCGTTTTCGATACCAAGCCTGCTCTAGTTGGGATTTTCCTTCATTGCTTCAGTTAACACACTCCTCTCGAAATCGAAATCAAAGTGAAAATTAACTTCGCTGAATTTCTCCCAGATGTGGGAAAAACGCAGGCTACAATTTAAAACCTTCAAGAAAACCTTTGAGAACCAAATTATCAAGAACAGCTTCAAATATCCATAGCAAGAACAGTTTAAAGCTTTTTTCTTTCTTGAAAAATCCACATCAAGAACAGTTTTTTTTAGGAGCAACTCCATTACCATAACCTCATTTGAGCCTCCGGACAGAGATGAAGAGAAAAAAATCACATAGATCAATGGGGTGTGGGACGAAAAGACCGAGGAGAGGCGTCAGGTTAGAAGATGAAGAGTAGGGGCAAATTTTCATAATTTTCTCTTATCAGTATAAATTGATTGGTATAAAAGATGTACAACTATTTTTAGATCCTTTTTTTATGGTATATTTCAGTTGGACAGAAACAAACACGCCCATTGCCGGACAAGGTGCCTTGCAACAAGGCGAGCTGCCAAAAACTACCCATTTATAGTCCAGCACGTAGACAAGTCAGTGTACTAGAGAATGCCTGATGATGATGATGATGATGAGTTTGTACCTGCTGCGTACAATACTTTCACATAAATGTGATGATGAAGACACCGGATCACCTGTGCAATATGTGATGTGCAGTTTCTGTTTTGAGAATCTCCCTTTTTATTGGTATTATTGCCTTAAAGAGCCCTGTACTATTTGCTACAAGGAGCAGCACGACTTTGCATACTGCACCATATCCCGAAAGCTGCAGATTATGACTGGGTTAACTGTGAAGTGATTTGTGGATGTGGTAATCTATTTAATGAGGATAAGTAGGTTTGTGCATTTTCTATTATGATATTATGGCCTAGCTCAAGGGACCGCGAGAGGGGGCTCTCCATGTTTGAGAATCGCAATGTATTGTGTTTGTGGGGTCAGCGGCAAGGGATGCCCTGGTTCAAGTATTCTCAAAGCATTTGACGATGCGATTGTTGATGTGGTCGATATGTTATCCCTATCCTTAGGTAGAAAACACCTGGATCCCCTCACTGAACCTATCGCCATCGGAGAGTTTCATACGGTGAAGAAGGGGATCACTGTGGTTGCTGCTGCAGGAAATTATGGCTTTTCTCCCGGGACAGTTTTTAATGTTGCCCCTTGGCTCGTGACCATTGGTGCAACCACTATTGATCGTGATTTTGAGGTCGACGTTGTATTGGGCGATGATGAATTTGTAAAATTTGAAGGTCTATGGTTTTGAAAATAAGTATCAGTTTATGATGTTGTTTTCAATGTTAATCAACACTAAAACCAACATCAACCAGAGTTTAACTAAAACTATGCAGCGGAAATTTAAACTCAAGAACACAGCAATTTAAATTCAATTCACAAGTAAAAATACTTGTGAACTTGGGTGTACAAATCCGAAAACTATATTACTTTCTTGTTAACGATCAATACACAAAAATAAGAAGTAATATACGAAAACTAAAGTATCAAAAACATGAAATACTTGTCGCCTAGATGAATCTTTCTTGCTGTGCGTAGCCTGCGTGTGTCTTCTCAAAATCTGTGCGTCTCTAAATTCCGTATCCCAAGTCTTGGTTGTCTTTTGTCTTAAATAGACAATTGTAGAAATCTAAACTTGGTAAACAAGTAAACAAATCCTAAACATAATCTATGAAACTAAATAAAGTTCTACACATGAATTAGGAAACAAAATTTAGAGCCCTAATGTATTTTATGCCTAAAAAAGACAAAAAACTAAAATAAGAATTATTGCCAATAATATAACATTTTTTAATTATTTATACTTAATTTTCATTTGGGATATAATTAATAATCGTACAGGGTGGAGGTATTACCTTACTTGGTTTGAATAAATCTGCACTTTATCATTTAGTAGATGGACTCTCAGCCAGTTCCAATCAAATTGATGCAGCTAATAATGCAAGGTTAGTTAAGTTTTATTATTATTATTATTATTATTATTATTATTATTAAGTGATGAAAAGAAAAATAACACTGTATTGTCATCTTTCCAGCAACTGCGTCCAAGGTTAATGATACGGCATCAAATATTCACGTCGGTTATATACAGGTGTTTATAGTAAGTAGGGTGAGAAACCTCATTTTTTAGGAGGGGCAATCCTGTTGGAAGCTAAGCGAGCTGTTCTAAGGGGTAGCGACTTGATGTATAGGAGTGGTGAGTTCTTATGCGAGGTAGCGAGCTCTTATGATATAGGTACTATTATGCCAGCTCGGTGTCGAGTGGTAGCTCGGCGTTGAATGTTAGGCCTTATGGTCTTGGGCCTTAACGGACTTATATGGGTTGTCTTGTGGGGTTCCAATGTATTACACTCATGGATAGAATTATAAACCCATGGCTATTGTGGAAATTTAGCGAGAGTTCTATTAATTATGGGAACTTAGGATACAGGAGAAATCCTAATTCTAAGTCGGTCATGCTATTTATGGTATTATAGTAGGAGAGGGTAACCCTAACTTGGGAACTACTTCTCTTATTTATATAAAGAGGACTCGGGACTCATTCTTTTCTCTAAGTTGATTTCATATCCTACGTATTTTGAGCTCTCGCACTCGCTAACTTAAGTATCGGAGGGCCTATGGTGGGTCCGTCCACCACCTTGGCATTAGGTATTGTTTTGTAGGATCGTTCAGGTCGTCAGGAGCTCTCTCGAGGTCTGTCAGGTCACTGATCACGTATACAAAGTTATTCAGGTCGCTGACTACGAATTTAAGGTCAGCACCCTATTTTCTTGAAGCACCAATCTTTTTGATCGCATCAAGTGGCGCCGTCTGTGGGAAAGAAAGATACCGAGTCCTTGAGCAAAAGGCGTGAGACTATTCATACACGCAACATGAAAGGAAGAACTATGTCACCTAGGGTCCTGGATCAAGCAAGCCAAATGAAGCAAGTAAAGACAAGCAAACAAAGGGTGGGCCAACACCTCCCTTGGGAGAACCGACAGTTCAGAAGCCTGCCACCACACCACCACCTTCACCATTGAAGAAAAACACGAACAAATCAGAAGAAGAATCCTGGAAAGAGGTTCCCAAGATCACCAGGCAAAGGGCAGTCCACGTAGGAATAATGGAGTGGGAGGAGTTACCAAATGATAAACCCTATTATGTTGACAAGGGGCTCTTGGTAGGTTTGATAGGACTAATATCTCCAAATAAACGAAAGGAGATGGATGAACTTCTGGAGGGTAATGCGCCTAGAGATGACAAAGGGAATGGAAAGTTTGACCAGAAAGGTGACGAATACATACCAGGGCCAATAACGGGTGAGCAAGAAAGGATTAGGGAGTCTTATCCATGGAAACCAAGCTGCGAGCTATTGAAAAGCTCAAGCAAACGGAGATATGCAAAGTATTCTACGTCATCCTCTAAGGATGACCATATCGAGGATCGCGTACATATAGGGGGAAGGTCACATGATCAACATTATAAACAAGAGAAAGGCAAGGAAGATGATACCAGAGGTGGGCTGACTCAAACTTTTGTGCACCCCGTTTTTAATAATTAATTTAAAAGCACGTCAGTTTGCTCGCAAGTGTACGAGGTAACTGTAGGGTGATGATTTGACTCGAGTCGTATCTCTCGAGGAAACAACTGTTCGGTCTTATCAATGTTTTTCTCAATTATGAATAACATACATATACATTTGGGGGTTTGAATAGATTYATTCGATCATTATAAACTAAGACGATAATTAAACTAAAACTAATTAAACTAATTACTTTAAACTAGATTATCAATCACAAACTAAGCAGTAAACTAAAGCTAATTAAACTAATTACTCTAATTTATCAACTAATAGGAATAACTAAATTATCGATTAACGCTACGAAGATTAAAAGCTAATTAACGTATCTAAAGCATGAATTTAAGAAACTATCGCTAAGCAATTGAATCATACGAATCCAAGAACCATTAACTAAGCGTAAACTAAATCGCATAAGTAAACTAAATTAACCAATATCCAATATCCAAGCATAAGAAATAATTAAACTAATTAAAACTAGAATTAACTAAGAATTTATCTAAACAATTAACTAGAAGATTATTTAAGAGTTTAGAAAACTTATTGAAACTAAGGAAAGCAATGAAAAGCTCCAGCTATTCCGGAGTTTGAACGTTGATCTTGGGCGAAGAATGACTTCCGAACTCGAAATCGATGTGTTGTTCTTCATTCCTCGATCTCCGTCTTCAAATCTCGTTATGAGATGTAGAATTATTGTTTTTATGAGCTAAGGAACCTTAGGGTAGATGTATCTATCGTGGCACACTCCGAAAACTCGAAATATGAAGGGTTTTTATAAATATTACAAGTCTTGCCGCACAAGAAACCCTAATTTCCGAATTCTGGGCCGTCGCGTCGACGGTGCGTCGACTGACGCGTGCTGGCACTCGGAGGGACTCGGCTGACTCGATCGGCAGCGCTCAGCAGGTGTGGTCAGCAGGTGCGCGCGTCGGCTGCCAGGTGCGTCGACGGGGTGCGTCGATATCGACGCTTCAGCAAGTTGTGTCGACGTTGCGTCGACAATGGTGCGTCGACATCGACGCTTCAGAACGTAGCGTCGGCAGTGCGTCGACTGACGCGGTCATGACTTGCTGACACGGCTTGCGTCGACGGTGCGTCGACGGTCGCGTCAGTCGACGCGACTGAGCGTCGGTCTCCGTTTTTCGATCGTTTGCTACTCGTTTCACCGGAAAGCTTGTTCTTCTATTCTCGAACATCGAACTTCGTCTTTTACGTGCTAAACTCTTCCGGTTACTTAGCTGTAAGGTGAAAAACAATGAAACATCACCTAATTGTATCAATTAAGATCAAAATGCGGTAAAATAAGCTGGAATTATAAAATTACGGAATTACGCCTAAATCATCCAACTCATACCAAAAACAAATATAAAAACGAACTAAAAAGCTAATAAAAATAAGGACAAATCTGCGACCTGGGGGTGGTGGATCAAGGCATAAAACCTGTAAACGTCGAGGTCGGCGTTATAATACGGGAAAGGAGGATAGTGAAAGTGAAGAATCGCTCATGGATAACGTCGAGGTCGGTGGTACGAGCAAAGAATGGATGGTGAAGTGGGACCAAGTACTCGGGCATTTAGGGATATGCAGGAAGCGTTACTGGATCTGCAAAGACAGGTCACTGGAACAAGACCTGACGAGGAGAAGAGGCATCCTTTTGGAAATTAAAATTACAGAAACTATTCAAGTAACTCATCCAGGGGAACCTCCAGTTCAACGCTAAGCCCAACTCGTTGGACTGCATCGCCCTTACACGGGATCCACCACTTTGCTTTGGGAGATTGGGCTCGGTCACCTTTCCAGAAGGTGAAGTCTGGTAGGTCATCAAAGGTACGCTTCACATCAGGATCAAAGGTGATGTTGGTTGGGGCAAGTTGAGTCTTGATCTGCTCTACGGCGAAATGGACCCACTCCCGGCCTCCTCTTCCCATCTCACCCAAAAAGAGGGTTGTGTTCTTGTAAGAATTCATTAGCATATCTCAGTACGACCCAATAATCCTCTTGCCCACTTTGCTTTTCAAGAACGTATGCCGACCTTCAATCAACCCTTCATCCCAGTCGGCCTTTTTTCCTTCCGCAATCCCTTGATCACGAGCCATACGGACTGCACCTGCTAGCTGCTCCTTCCCTTGATTTACTTGACCCTCTAACTCCATCAGATGTTCTCTAAGCCGGGTGGCTTCGACCTGCATGGTTTCTAATTGACTCTTAGCTACATTGAGCTCGTCTTCCTAGACAATCAACTTGCGTGTTGCTGCATCTAATTCTCCTTGGGTCAAGGAGAGCTACTGTGTTTGCTTTTCTGCTTGGGTTGTCAGCTCATCAACAGTCTTTTGCAGGTCATTCTCCGATGCCGTGGTCAGTATGTGGCTGGATACGGCGGAAAGCAAGGGTTGTAGCTATACCAGAAGGAAATAATCAGTTGTTAAGGATATTATATGTATTGGAATCGTTTTAATGACAAGTTACATGGGTCACTACTCGCTTTTCAAGGAGGGACTCAATCTTGCTGGTGTTGTCGCATTGTGCCAGGCTCTTCCCCAAATCTGGGGGACTCGACGAGGAGATATTGTGCATTTTCCAGAGACATCGGCGTTTTGGGACTGGAGGTGGAGGTGTTTGCTGCGGAGGGCTTTGCTCCCGGGCTACCCTTTTGCCTTTGTTCACAACGTTTTGAAGAGGCATCCGGTCTTCAGGGTCGTTGTGTACCTCTTGTCCGTGCTTCGCAGCCATGGCACGATCTAATTCCTTGTCTACATCGAAGGCCGGAGGTTGCACCGTCTATGTCACCGTCGGGCTGGAGTCGGGCTGAACGATGGTTACTCCCTCGGATCTTGATGAGAGGCAGCTTTCGATGAGGTTATCTATAGAAAAAAAAAGGGATAAGTAAATCTGTTTTGTTATGGAAATAGAGGAGAAAGAATTTACAACTAAGAGACCTACCGAATGAAGATCTGGTAAGAGCTTGGTCCGTAGGTCGCGAGTCAAGACCTATAAACTAAAAGACTCTTTCCCAATTTGTGAGTCTCACCACATCAAAAGGGCGTTTACTCCATTCAGAAAGTTGTTCAGAATATTGTTGGTAAAGAGCAGGTTGTTTTTGTGGGGTAGGGGGTGAATCTTGTTTAGGGGTATAGTGTTGAAGATCGGTATTGAATAGCCAGGTCTCGGTGTTATGAATGAAGAAGAACTTATTTCGCCATTCGGGCACTTTTAATGATGAATTCACCAAGAAGCGTGGTTTTCCGAGGCGAGTAGAGAGGAGGAGGATCTGGGTCAGTTTGGCGGATATTGGGGGTGACCATTTTAGCGGTTTCAGGGAGGTTAAGTGCTTTCTCAAAATCTTTAAGTTTGCTTCGATCGGGAAGCATTTAGGGGTTCTCACTGACTACTCTAGTTGCTTGAGAAATAGGAGATAGGTCGACAAGAGCAGATTGGGATATTATAGTTACTGGGTTGGTGAGAAAGTGTTCGGAGGTTAAAGGCATATCAGGTTCGACTATGGGGATGCCTTCGGGGATGTTTTCAATTTTGGGTTGTGTTGAAGGGGGGTCTTCAATTATGTTTTCAATCAAGGCTCTAGCCTCAGTATAAGTCCTAGTCTGTGCCTTGAGCTCGGTCCAACTAATATCACCCTCTGGTTCATCATTCAGACCAGTTCAGGATGCATGGGGGTTCTTCTTATTTTTCTTATACACTAAATGGAATTCGATGGATTCAGTGTCAGAGGAAGTGTCTGGGTTTGAAGGGTTAGGGTTTTGAGGAATGGAAGAAGACGTTGTGTTCATCATCAATTAACTGGACAAAAGCAATATAAAAATTATACTTAGCAATGCAACAATTTTTAAGGGAATTAAAGCAATTATTGTCATAATAAAAGATTAGGGGGACTTACTCATCTTCTTGATCGGTGATTTTGAGACGAAATGCTGGTGCGTCGCAGATTTTGCAGAAACTCGCGAGAGAGAATTTTGCAAAAGAAAATGATGTATTTTGCTTTTGTTTTGGGGAATTGGGGTTAAGTGAGGACGAAATGGTGTTTTGTGTTGGGCGGCGCAAGGAAAAAGCTGAAAAAGACACAAAGAATTTTCGAAAGGCAGGAAAGTTGGTAGGGTTTATTGTGGGCCTTTCATTTTTGGGCCCACATGATTAAATATATTACGAGGAAGCGGGGTAATGACACGTGTCTGACATGGTGCAGAAACACATTTAATGATCTTAATGAGGATGTGATGGTTGAAGGTGGAGTGTTTGCTTAAAGGTTTTGACCGTTTGACTTCTTAAACAACGCATGATTACATTCTACTTGGTTTTCTACCTCAACCAATCAGAATGTGAGGGATTAGCTGATACGACATCAAATATTCACATCGACTATATGCAGGTGTTTATGGTAATTAGGGTGAGCGACCTCATTTCTTAGGAGGGGCAATTCTTTTGGGAGCTGAGCGAGCTATTCAAAAGGGTAGCGACCTGATGTATAGGAGGGGCGAGCTCTTATGCGAGGTAGCGAGCTCTTATGATATAGGTACTATTATACCAGCTCGGTGCCAATTGGTAGCTCGGCGTTGAGTGTTGGGCCTTATGGTTTTGGACCTTAATGGGCTAATATGGGTTGTCTTGTGGGGTCCCAGCGGATTACACTCATGAATAGAATTGTAAGCCCATGGCTATTCTGGGAATTTAGCGAGAGTTCTATTAATTATGGGAACTCAGCATACAGAAGGAATCCTAATTTTAAGTCGTTCATACTACTTATGGTATTATAGTAGGAGAGAGGAACCCTAACTTGGGAACTGATTCTCTTATATATATAAAGAGGACTCATGCCTCATTCTTTTCTCTAAGTTGATTTCATATCATACGTATTTTGAGCTCTCGCATCTCTCTCGCACTCGCTAACTTAAGCATCGGAGGGCCTATGTTGGGGCCGTCCATCGCCTTGGCATTAGGTATTATTTTACAGGATCAATCAGGTCGCCAGGAGGTCTCTGTAGGTCTTCCAGGTCGCTGATCACGTATACAAAGTTATTCAGGTCGCTAACTACGAGTTTAAGGTCAGCACCCTATTTCCTTGAAACACCAATCTTTTTGTTCGCATCAGTTCATTAGATGTTGGCATTGAAGTAGATGGAGCAATTACTATATGTGATGATGTATATCAGTCTTTTACATTCATTGGCGATCGAGGCGTGGCCGGGGTGATATTGATAGTCGTAAACATAAGGCAATTCCTTGACGATTTCGGATTATATACTATTACTGTTGTCTCGTACTAGGATGCTGATCGAATACTATCTCATATCAATTCCACAAGGTAAATCCATTATTATTAGCTCAATCAACAAAAAGAAAAGGCATAAGTGGCCACTATAATTATTATCAAAATAACATGCCCACCGGTGAATTGTCATAGTATTTTATTAATTCTCAATCATAAATCGAGCACTGACAGTAAATGTCACAGGCAAGACAACGTGAGTACCAACACTTAATCCATCTGTTTTACCTTGTAACACCACATCATTAGTCTCACTATACATTTTGCTTCTTTTTGATGGGTTCTGACGTACCATAATGTTGAAGATTCAATCATCGTATATCGATCAATTATAATATTTTGTGTGAGTCATCGACTATATAAATAGTGGGTACCTCAATATCTCTTTCATGCAACCATTGAGAAAAGAACTCCCTCTGGATCATATATTGTCAACCCTTGCCTTTAGGTTTTTTATGTTTACAAAAGGATATATCTTCCCTATAATTGTCTTCCCAATAAGGAAATAGTAATGTATATTATAGAGTAAGGTACGAAAGATGCAACTCGTTGATACGCTTCAATTATCAGATTTCTTTTCTACTACAATATCCATGTTACCACTTTGAGAATCAAAATCACCAATAACCAATAGAGAAAGCTCATCCACTTCTAGAAGATTGTGCATCCTTCCACCTTGTCTCTTCTCCTAAATAGATTCAACTTCACTTCAGTAACACCATCCTCTCCAAACTTTTTTTGGCCATTCTAAACGACATAATCAAACTGTTTTCACCATCGAGCATGAATTGTAGGTTTGTTGCAATTTTGGTATGAATAAAAAAAGATTTATTGTTGTCTTTGCACAGTGAGCAAATAACAATATGAGTATACTAAATAAAATCTAAATATTACAATGAAATTGAAGTGATTGGTATGTAAAATGTAAATTCAAACCTAACATACTTAATTCAATTCTGAACTTCGATATGAAATAAGTATGACATGAATGTTTTCGAACTTACCGTCTTTAGCAACATTTAATTTCATAGGTAGTCTTCCCCTTCTTGGTTTCAGAATTTGTTGATCTTTTTCCAAGTCTATTATTATTGATGCCACAGTGTTCATTCTACTCGATGTTGGGTTCGCACTTGTATTTTTTTGCCCAGTTTCTGAAATAATAACAAAATGCATTATCTTATGAGATCAATTCATATAAAAAAGTATTGAATTGTAATAATATTTGATAAATAACTTTTTGATAGTTAATAAAATAATATTAAATCATATTGGGTTGCGCATTTTTGTATAATTTAATTTAAAAAAGTGGTCAAAGTATTTTGATAAAAATGACAAATTTGATATTGTTGGAGTCAAAAAAAAAAATAATAATAATAATAATAACAACAACAAGAAACTCACAATTAAAATAAAAATAGCATATAAGTGATTATATATATCAAAGTATCTTATTATCTTCAATATTAATTAAGTATTCGTTCTAATTATGCTAAAAAATTCTATATAACTGAAAAAACTAATTCTATGTGACTTTTTAATTAAAAAAAACTAAATCATCATTACTGTTAAAAATTATGAGAAATAAAAAGTATTGAATCGTAAAAAATTTTGATAAATAACGTGTTGATAGATAATAAAATAAATATTAAATTATATTATTTTGTGCGTTTTAGTATAACAAATTTGCAAATTATTTTTGAGGACAAATGACAAATTTGATATTTTTGAACTCACAATAAAAAATAACAAAAGAACGTAAAACAAAATAATAAAATCTCACAATAAAAACCAAAATAACATATAAGTGATTATATATAATGGTTATTAAAAGACCTATTATAGAAACCTCACTTTCAAGAAGGGTTTCATTAAACCCGTTTTAGAAACAATATTTCTCTAGAAGGACCTTTTTTGGATGACATGTCTGCGACGTAATCGCTCCTCCACACTTATCGACACGAGGTTGTTGAAACGAAAAATTGCGAGAAATTGGAATGACAAGTCGTGCCTATTAATATATGAGTTTTAGGAACGACAAAGGTCGTTACTATATAGCAATAGACTCATGCCTATAGTAATGGCTTTTCTGGACGAACATGTCGTGCTAATAGATCAAAAGTAACGAAAACAGCATATATAGGGAGGATTTTTGTCCATCCTACTGAACTCAATTGTTGTAGTATTACTACGCCATTCTAGTACTCGAGAAAGGAAAAACACAAAAAGAGTTGGATATGTGAAACCAAATAAACACATTGAATATATATATATATATATACAGTATTGTTCCTTTTGTTCAACACTTCAACTGATCAACTCACCACCAGTTCATGCATGATCGTTTTCTTTTGAGCTTGGGGTTCATAGTAACGGGGAGTAAGAGAGTATCGACACATGGATACAACGGAGCGCCCACAAACTTTTCATCTCGAAACTGTTGATATGTCTTATCGCGGGAGTTATAGATGAGAAATCTTTCATTCGACACAATCAGAATCTTGTTATCCATGAAAACCGGTATCAGTCTAAAGGAACAAAGGTTGCTCTGCCTCTCCAAATTCTCTACATTCATCAACACCTTCCAAGAGTTCCTGTACCTCTCCTTGATCCAGATTTGGAGACTGCTCGTCCCGAACCCATCCCCGACATCTCCCCCATCGGTATACAAACACAAGCAGCCTCTCAAACAGATGAGACCTATCCCTTTGTGGTCCTTAACCCCCTCTGGCTTCTCAAGAGCCTTGAAACTGTCGTCTCTGGAATCAAAACACAGTATGTTCTTGTAAGAATAGTGGTCCTCCAAATAATATCGTGTTGGATCTCTTGGGCCTTTTGCAGACCAAACCCAATACAGAGCTCCATTGACAGCGAGGCCTTCAGTATACTCGACAAATTTGCAGGGAAATTGTTGGTCCCTCCTTGTCCATGAATTGTTCTTACAAGAGAACACTTGATAGTATTCGGGAAACGCAAAGACAACCTTGAAATCGTCATCGTTGTAATTGGGATCATGACAAATCCCAACAACAATGGGATCATGATCATGTAAAGCACGTGGCAATCGAAGCATTGTCTCCTTTCGGCTGCATGGGTTCCATAATAGAAACTCTTCGTCTTCTTGGTCGTCGCTATCGCTATCGCTATCGGCGGGGCCCGCACCAGTCAACAGCACGACGCCATTACCATTGCAGTACACCAATTCCGACCAACCAAGAGGGATCTCCAATTGTGCTTCGATCTGGAATGACTTTCGACCATTATCTTCCAACGATATTCGAACCAATACAAACCCTTCCTTGGTTTGTGCCATAAAGAGATTCTGTGAGTAGCATGAATCCACAGATACCTCGTGATGGCTTCGGATAAATCGAGGATCTGAGATCCTAGCATTCCACGACCTGGATACGCTTTTGAACCTGGACAACGGCTTAGATGGCAATCTTGAAATAACTGCGTCGATGATATCGGATGGAAGAATATGGAATGCATCATCTCCTTCTACATGAGTTGCCATATATATATATGTGTGTGTCCGCTTGAAAGAAAAAGATTGAATCTTTGGAATTTGACTTGTTTGATTGAGGGAGCTGTATAGTTCCAGGTTCTATATATATAGTTTCATATGCTAGTTACCTATTCTTATTTGGACTCTGATCAATTCTTTCGAATTAAGAATCAATTAATTAATTAACTTTGACGTCACCATCTATCTATATATTCTATCTTATATATTAATATCACTATATTATTAGTTATTAATACTATATATTAGTAGATGTTTGAATATTGCCCCGTGAAACATAGTAAAAACAATATAGGTAAGTCTCTATATTTGGTAAATAGTCTTTCAATAATTTAAGGAAGTATATAATTATGGACTAATATTATATATATATATAAATATATATACATATATATATATATATATATATATATATATATATCAGATTTGCAAAGAAAATAATAATAATAATAATATAATAATAAGAAAAATGAAATCTGATTAGAGGTTGTGGTAGTAAATCATCAATCTTAGGCAAATAAATACCTTATATATTAAGGTAATCAATATTCAATTGACCGGTACAAACATATAATATTAAGTAAGATTTAGACATAATATAGGCAAGGTTCTTATTTATTCAGTGAGGGTCGGCCCATAGTTAGTAAACAGAGAGAAAATTCAGTGTGGGCCCAGGCCGGCGTGCAGTTTTGCTTAACAATAGGTAAACATACCAGTGTTTCAAGGCCCGGCCCGGCGGGTAGACCTGGACGAGGTTTTGCTGATCCGCCCAACCAGTTCTTTTATTTCTCACTTCTCTAATTCGATTTCATCTATTTTCACTTCTTTGCTGGACCTTGATGTGTGTATATATATATCTATACAATTATGTATACATCTATTTTCACTTCTTTGCTGGACCTTGATGTGTGTGTTGTGTGTATATATAGATCTATACAATTATGTATACATCTATTTTCACTTCTTTGCTGGACCTTGATGTGTGTGTTGTGTGTATATATAGATCTATACAATTATGTATACATCTATTTTCACTTCTTTGCTGGACCTTGATGTGTGTGTTGTGTGTATATATAGATCTATACAATTATGTACATATATACACTTATTTTTTGTGAGTAAAAACATGGTGAAGAGATGAAATTGGCTTTGTGCAACTGGGGACACGTCAGCGCCCTTCTTTGCCAGATCTGATATGTGTGATGCGTGTTAATGTAAAATAATTATATATTGTTTAGGTAATTTACATAACTACCTAATTTTTACCTAATTTTAAAGTAAAAAAAATTGATTTTATGATGACAACAATATTAATTTAAAAATACTTTTTTCATCAAATTTTTAATATAAATACGAGAAAAACCAACAAATTGCCTCTCAATTTTGAATCAATTATCCCTTTTGACGGAGAAACTGCTGCGACAATTCTTAATTAAAGAAATTTGTAGTATCGTGTTATAGGACCTGAAAATTTTTGAGTTGCGATTTGAAAAGAGTTTCGAGATTATCAATTCAAATTCTTTGCTATCTATCCAAATTCTGATCTATTCTGATCTAAGAAAAAGTTGTAAACAACACTTCGAGTTATATATCAACTCAATTGCTACTTGAAAAGCACTATCAACCCAACTCAACTACTGCTTGAAAAGCACTATCAACCCAAAATTCTGGTGCTTCTGAAGGATAAACTTCTGAAGGATAAAAATTTATGATGCTTCTGAAGGATATGTCACTCAATTAATTAATTGGTGTTTACTCAAATATTGGAATGGAAAAAAGTTAAAAAAAAATTTGTAGTATCAACTAGTTATATATCAACCCAAATACGGCGAATTAAAAATAAGTTTGTGGAGATAAAAGTTTTATTTTGTATAGTTAAATTTGAAACTATATATCAACCCAAATGCGACTTGAAAAGTTTGAGAAGATAAAAGTTTTATTTTGTATATTTCAATTTGAAACTATATACGATTTGAATAAAGTTAGGAGATAAAAGTTTTATTTTATATACTGCGACTAAAAATTCACGAGACTTGAAAAACGTTAGGAGGTAAAAGTTCCGTTTTGTATAATGCGACTAAAATTGAGATAAAAGTTCTATTTTCTATATTGCGACTAAAAACTATCAGAGATGGATAATTTTTTTTTACCTCCCAAAGTATGCAATTTTTTTAACTTTGCCCTCCAAAATATTTTGTGTTCCACTTTGCCCCCTGATGTACAATAATTCAGCGGAATATTCCTTTTAAATTCCATCGGCGGACAGTTGGGGGGCAAAGTGAAAGAATCTTATAGTTTGGGGGGTAAAGTGCAAAAAATCTTATAGTTTGGGGGCAAATTAAAATAATAAATATTAAATTTTTGTTTTAAAACTTTATATTTGGAAAAGATATATAATTTTTATCTTATACTCACACACATACAAAGTTGTCAATACAATTCCAAATTAAAAAAGAAAAACCATAAATTTTCAATTAATATTTATAATTTTCAAAATATAAATATTGTCAATACATCTTTAATATTATTAATTATTAAACACATGACTAAGTATTATGTAAATTATTATAATACAAAAAATAAAATTAACATTCAATATTTTTATTTGTATAAAAAGTATGATTAAATACTATATTAATCGTGATTACATTAATTATTATATGAGATTATAATTATCGAATTTTAATATAATTAAAATCTTATAATATCAAGATTTTAATTATATTAATCATTCGATAACCATAATCTTATATAATAATGTACTCATGATTAATATAGTATTTAATCACACTTTTTATACAAATAATAATATCGAATGATAATTTTATTTTTCGTATCATAATATTATAATGCATATACGAAATACACATTTATTTTATTTTGTTCAATCATAATACATAATAATATATTATTATATTTCTTAGCCTAATAATTTACATAATACTTAATCATGTGTTTCATATTTAATAATATAAAAGATGTATTGACAATATTTATATTTAGAAAATTATAAATATTAATTAAAAATTTATGGGTTTTTTTTTTAAATTGGAATTGTATTGACAACTTTGTGTGTGTGTGAGTATAAGATAAAAATTATATATATTTTTCAAATATAAGATTTTAAAACAAAAATTTAATATTTATATTATTTTAATTTGCCCACCAAACTATAAGATTCTTTCACTTTGCCCCCCAACTACCTGCTGATGGAATTTAGAAGGAATATTCCGCCGGAAATAAAGTTTGGGGGGCAACGTCAAAAATTATTGTACATCAGGGGGCAAAGTGGAACAAAAAATATTTTGGGGGCAAAGTGAGAAAAACTGCATACATTGGGGGGTAAAAAAAAATTAGCCCTATCAGAGGAGATCGGGATAAAATCGAAGGTGGATTTGAAGGGATGCTGGTGGATTTGAAGGGAAAAAATCAATCAGAACCATTCAAAAGAAAAATATAAAAATATGCGTAATTAATCAAAATAATAAGAAAATCTAAGTATGATTGTAAAAAGTTTCAACTTATCGTAAAATTGTAAAAGAAAAAGTTAAGTTAGTTTTTCTTGTAATTCTTCCTATTGTTTATTGTCAAATAAGGAAGCCTAGTTAAAAGTGATCAAATAAAGTTTAAAGTATTGGGCTTTAATGTATTTAGTATGATGTGGGCCTTTGATGTGTAGATACTTAATGGGTTATTTATTTTAATGATGGACTAAAATAGATAAATCTTTGATGACTCAAGTATATAAGAGTTATGGTCCTATGTCATATGTATCATTATCACCATTCCATTCTGCATACATGATCAAAAGGGAGCTATAGAGAAAGGTAAAGGGTTTTCTAACATTCTAATTTACCCTTAATCTAACTCGTTTGATGCTCTTAATGGCATGTGCATGGAAGAGGGATAGTCAACAATATCAATGGCTTGCTTGGACTTTAGGAGCTCGGGTCACCATAATCATCCCTCTCCCAAGACGGCGGATGCCTACGAAACTAAGTCTTCTGAACACCGCACGATCGCGGGCGAGCGATAAGAAGTGGCCAGTCCAATGACACTCTATCATTAGCTCCAGCTCCGATTATAAGTATTAAAGCACCTAACATCGCCAGGGAAAGTGATATCGCCTTTATTCCTTTTTGCAACCGTGCAAGGAAATTTTGATGTCTTGTCGGCCCGTGAGTCCACTTGATTGGATAAATCGCCCAACTTTTAGTCAACTCGAGTGGATAGTGATAAAAACTTTGTGTCTCCTCAAGTCATAATGCACAATGAGCCACATGATAATACTGCAATTGAAGATGAAACTATCGTGGATGATAACAAAATCAAGAAGATATAACAAAGGTCTTCTAATCCTTTCGTTGTCGTTAGAAAGCTCCTCACCGGCTCTTCGTCATATGAGTATGGTTGTTACACGATCTTGGGCGGACAGGGTTGACGAGGATAATTCTACTCCCATACGTAACCCATCAACTAAAGTGTGAGTTCTTTGTAAAATGTTAGATCTTTTATAATTTTTATTATTTTTATTTACATGATTACTATTCGGTATGTGATCAGACTCTTTTTCTGTGACTGGTGCAGCGACGACAACTAAAGGTGAATATTACTCCCTCTGTCCCATTCTAACTGTCGTAGTGGACCATTTACAGAGATTAAGAAAGATCATTGGTGTTGTAATTATAGGTATCAAATGACCATAATATTCTTTTGTTTAAAATAATTAAAAGTCTGAAATAATAAAAGTAAGGGTAAAAGTAGTAAAATAAAAAAAAAGTAACATTTACTTTTTATTGAGAAAGTAAAAAAGTAGCAATGATTATCTTTTGAAAACCTAAATGCGACAGATAGAAAGAGATAAAAAAAAAACTCCAAATTGCGACAGAAGAACGGACGGGAGGGAGTAACTTTTTCAAGTTTAGTAAAAATAAATAAAAATAAAAGTATATTTATTTATTTTATAAATTTCATGGAATTTTATTAAGAATATCTCAAGGTGTGTCATAATTTGAAACAGGATCAGTTCTTAATGGTACTGTTTGTAATTAAAAATTATCCCATCTATTTTAATATAAGGACGAGTTCTGAATTTCAATAAAGGATTTGAATTGGTGAATCAAATGATGAAAATTATGTGGTTAAGATTTATGGTGTTTGTCTATAACTCTTGAATCTTGGAAACTTTGCACAAATATAGAGAAAAACTTGAGAATTTTAAAAAATAGAGGGCATAAAAACAAGTTACATTCTATTTTAATTCCAAGGGGATTAACAATAATATTTATATAATTATAAGGGCATTTTTAAGCATTTATTTTAATGAAGGAAACAATATATGATAGAAGTTAAGATTCAAGGGATTTTTATTTTTAATTTTTTATAAATTTAAACCTTCTATGTGTTATTTTATAATTATCTCAAACTTCAAAGGTAGTTTTTTTAACTACATAAAACAAAGGTTAAATGTAATTTTAGATATGTGTGCAATTGATATTCACAAGCTGCATGGATAAAAGGAATGTAGGAATCTGTTGATCTTCTTAACATTATCTCTTTGAAAAAAAAATTAAACTCTGGATTAGATTACAAAAACTACCATTTAGTAACATCTCATTATAAAAAGGTTCATTTATTTTTTAAATTACAAATATTCCTATGAGGCATTAGGAGCACCCATTGAGGTTTTCTTAGCAAATTTCCTCCTCAATCCGTGCAATTTGTGATATGGAAACAATTTTAAAGTGGGCATATATAGTTTTGAAAGATAGTTGGATAATTTCTTTTTTTAATTAAACTAATTGTTTGTCTTTTTTCTTTATTTTAGTAGTTAACCTTGATAGGAGATGATAGAATAAATTAGTTGATTTCAAGATTTTATTTATGTAGCAAATGTGATAATATAAAATTTTGATTTAAAATATCAAAATCAAGGATAATTTTCAACAATGTTATTTGTTTTTTTAATGCTAGGAAAAACATGGGTTTCTTACATGGAGAGAGTTAGGGGTGTAAATGAGTCAAACAGTTAACTCGTTTAAAAAGGCTCGTTTAATAAACGAGCAAACTTTAAATTCATGGTATTCGACTCGTTAGCTCGTGAGCGGGTTCGTTAGTGAGTTATAAAGTGAGTTCGTTATTATACTCGTATAAATTAAACTAATAATTTGGTTTTAATTATAATTTTTATACTTGTTTAAATGAAAAATATAGAAATATATATATAAAATTATTTGTTTACGTATCTTAATAGGTGTATTATATACTTTAAAAAATATTTTATTTTATTTTTGTAATAAAGTAAAGAATAATTTAATTAATAATTAATATCTTTTGAGCTCGTTTAGACTCGATTAAACTCGAAAAAGCTCGCTAGCCATCGATATGTTCGTTAAAAAAAGCTCGAGCTCGATAATAAACGAGCAAGCTTAATTCTCTGAATCTCGACTCGGCTCGGCTCGTTTACAGCCCTAGAGAGAGTATACCATGGACCCAGGTGTAAGGTGTACCCTGTAATTTAATTTATCATCGCATATAACTTACATATATCATCACATATAACTGGTACATATCATCACATATAACTGATACATATCATCACAAGTAATTGAAATTCTAAACTTAAAATTCTAAAATTAAAAAAATAAACCTAAAACAAAAAATTAAACCCTAAAAATGGAAAATTAATCCCTAAAATAAAAAACTAAACGCTGAAATTGAATATTAAACACTAAATTCTAAATTTCTATCATATATCATCACATATAACTGACACATATCATCACATACAACTTACACATATCATCACATAAAACTGGCAGAATGATAGATTTTTGTCCGAACCCTAAAATGGAAAATTAAATAAAAAAATAAAAAAATTAACCTTAAATAAAACATTAAACCCTAAAAATGGAAAACTAAACCTTAAAATGTAAAACTAAACCCTAAAATGGAAAAATAAACCCTAAACTCTAAATTTTTGACACATATCATCACGTATAACTACCATATATCATCACGTATAACTGGAGATAGCCGAGCTATTTGGTATTGATTTTTGTGACATTGGAGCGGACCTTGCGAT
>BMAC01001002.1:194861-219316 GCA_014905375.1 Phtheirospermum japonicum | reverse complement strand
CCCAAACACTAAACACCCGAATACACCATCTTTTCCAACCCTTCACCCCACTCCAACTCTGCCATTAGTGTCTCCCATCACACCGGCGCCGCAACCGTCAAACAGAAAAAAGAAAAAATGGTGATGGGTGATGAAAGGTAAGTGATGGATCTGGATGACAAAGGGTGAGAAACAAATGCAAAATATGGGTATTCCTTTCTGGTTTCTCGAACATAACACAAGTGCTCGAACTTTTTGTTCAAACAATACAACGTCATTCGAAAAATAAAAATTGAACAACCCCTTTTTTAGCCTGAAATGGGCGTTTAGATCAATTTTTTGAACATGTGTTTTGTGTTCGAATCAATTTTTAATGTATTGTGTTTGAAAATCTAATTCGAATAATTTTTTTTCTCCAATGGCACGGCAGCCATGGCAGCAACGGCAACATATTTCTATGCGTATGTTTTGTTTATGCTTTTCAATAGCCGACGACCATGGCGGTAGTGGCGATGATGGATGGCGGTCGGAGTGGTTGTGAAGAGTTGAAGAAGATGAAATATTTGGAGGTGTAGGGTTTAATGGTAATATTGAATTTTTTGTTATAACATTTTTTAGTGGGGTGAACTAATAAATAAACGGGGTGCGTATATCCGTACTATTTGTTTTAAATTTGCTTATATTAACCAATAATCGTAACTTCAGTATTTTAGGTTATTATATTATATTAATAAATCAATAATATTACACTTATATCGAATAAATTTAAATCATCCATCTTAATTCGCTACGTGCACCACACGGGTTAAACACTAGTTTATGTGATAAGCATAATATTTTTTTGTGATAAATATGTATATTTTATATGAATTCAAGTGAAAATTGTGATGTATATGTATGTTATGTATTTTGAATATAAATCATGATAAAACAAAATCTTCAATACAATAATATTCATCGCATTATCCATCCATATCACATGCACCATGCATTGTGCACTCAGGTGCATGCAATGACAGACACAAGGGACATTCGCCACCCCCGCCCTACTCACACACACACATTTCCACTGAGTACCTTAGCATAGTATGTTAATTAGTATTTCATATGGACACACACACACACACACACATCATAGTCTACACTTATGACACAATAAATATACATTAAAATATTTAACTATAACAAATAAAAATAAGGAGAATGGAGAGTTTATTTTATTTTTATATCAAAGTGTTTAATAAAAATTCAATGTGAGTGCAATTTCTAAATGTAGAGAAAATCCATTGAAAATCATTTTTAGCGCAAATTATATGGTGCCCACCCAGGTGCATCTAGCATGGTGCACCTTGTTGCATTTAGTTGTTATATGATGTATCTATACATGCATCTATCTTTTACATAATGAATCTAATAATTACAAATGATGTACCTATCGACGAGGTGCACTAGCTCATGATACACAGTATAACGATTGATGTTTTAGTTGGACAGTGTATTTGATTCATGTTGAATAAACTCTCGCCCATTAAAATGTCACATAACATAAAAACTGGACTAATTATCGAAGATGTACTTAAATAATGTACTTATTATGGCATTTTTCATAACTTAAAAATTGGACTAATCATCAAAGATGACCTTAAATAATGTACTTATTATGGCATTTTTCTTTGTAATCTATCTATATTTATAAATGTTGCTATTTTTTTTGGTTGTTTTTCTTTCGTGATTTGTATAGATTCATATTAAAGTCAAGCTGTGTCTATTTTATTTTGTGATTTGTATAGATTTTTGTTAAAATTAATTTTCTATTTATGTCCAATTCATTGTTTATTGGTTTTTTTTCTTGTTTGCCAAAAAAAAAAAGGTTATCATAATAAGAAGTTTTTATTAATTTATTTTATCTTTTTTGCTTCCTTGTATTAGGTTTTATATTTCATCATCCCTCCCCCTCTTTATTCCCTCCTTCATTATCTCTATTCTTCTTCAAGGAAATTGTCTTATTTCTCAATCTTTAAAAAAATGAGACTATTTTTACATTAAATGCATCCATATTTTTACAGTTTTTTTATTTTATATTTATCATTTTTTTTATTTAGAATCGATATGAAATTTGCATCTATTTTGATTTCTTTTTCAATAATTTTATCTTTTCCCAATCATCTATTATTCACAGGTTCTTCATTCGACTGATTAATCACATTAGACCAATTTGCAGGTTTTTGATTTGAACTGATTTTTATTTTTAGCGAACATTTTTATTATTTTTTTCAAGTTGAATATATATTCTTTCTCTTTAAATCCATGTTCATGATTGGAAGAGTTGTCATTTGTTTTTTGATCATTAAGAATCTTACAAATTTATGTTTGATTAGTGGTGCAGACAATCTATTTATTTTCTGAAAACTCGAGAAATTGAAGACTCGATCGGTTTGGCCAAAAAATGATTGTATCTATTCGACTTTTGGTTTAATTCTTTTTTTTTTTTTGTGGTGTGTGTTTCTTTTTGTGTTTGTGTGTTTATTTATTTGTAATTTTATATTTGTATGTGTTTTAATCAATATTTAAACCATGTTGTCGGTTTGTTTTTTGATCAATAGTTCAGCGATTTGAGAATCCTTACAAACTCATGTTTGATTAGTGGTGCAGTCGATCCTATTTATTTTCTGAAAACTCGAATATGAAAAAGTTGAAGACTCAATTGGTTTTGGCCAAAAAATGATTGTATCCATTCAACTTTTGTGTTTTATTCTTTTTTTTTTTTTGTGTGTGTGTGTGTTTATTTATTTGTAATTATATATTGTTTGTGTGTTTAATCAAAATTTGAACATGATGTGGATCTATATGCTAATCTCTGTACCTTGTGCAAAACATGAAGGAATTTGATTATTCATGATAATATAAAGGTGCAGTATTTTTAGAATTTGTTGTGGTTGTTTTTTATGCTTCAGTATTATGTGGATATAAATGTTAATGGGTTGTTTTGTACTTTTTAGTATTGTAGCAGTTTTAAATCTTAGCATAAATATGTTGAAAAATGTATTTGACAGGTTTGAATATGTGATGTTTTTTCTAAAAAGGAATTTGTGGTAGTAGTTTTTTTTGTTTTTTTTTTGATTGCCATGAAATCTCATTTTTTTTAAATCATTATGAGATAACGATAATAATAGAAATAAACTCGTCCTTGAGTTCAGATAAGGTTTAATAAAAAAAAAATTCTACTTTTTTTTTCATTTTATTCTCCATTTATTATTATTATTGCTATTATTATTTATTTATTTATTTACGTTGTTGGTGAACTCTAATCACATTCTATATTGGTATTTGAATATTTATCCGGTTATGGAATCTCATTGGTTTTGGCTGATAATATTTGTATTTAAACAATAAATAGAGTGTGTGCCTTCCAATTTAAGATTCCCATAATCATTTGACATATTACTTGATGAGCGCAAATCTTGATATTTATATGTCTTACTAATATTTGGAGATTGCGAAATTACCTCATAATAGTATCTTTTTAATCATGATCTTTTTTGTTTGGTGAGTGATTTTTATAAGATCATTTGCTAATAGAACATATATCAAATCAAATCAATCTCAAAACGAGTTACACCGAATATTTCTTATATACTCATATCAAATCAAGCCAAATCAATCTCTATTGGTCTTTTCCAGAGTCGGATACATAAATGTTTTTTTGGTGGGGCACCGACATAATTATATTTTTATTTATTAAAATTATACTCAAAAAATTATCATATTAAATAACAATTATAAAATCTAATAAAGGTTTAAGAAAAACATAATACTATTATTATTACCGAGTTATCATATTTTGAAATCGACTTACAATTGTATCATGCTAATAATTAAAAATAACTTTTCCTCTAGATGTGTAACTAAAATAATTATGCAATATATTTGATCTCTCATGCTATTATATAATTTTATACCATTGGTATAATAAATCTAAAATTTACAAAATTTAATAATAAACAATATCAACAACATTTAAGCTCAAATCTCCATTAAATATCACCAAGAAAAAATCATTATACATCAATTATTCTAAAAAAATAGATATTATGGCTTCAAATTTTAAACAACAAAATTAGCTAATGTAGAAATTAATATATTTTTTTAAATTTAAACTATGAGAAATAATATTTTTTTTATAAATAATAACTATATATATATATATATATATATATATATATATAATATATATATATATATATATATATATAAGTAAAAGATAAAAAGAATTTGGCCTGGTCTTTTCCACCCGATTTTTGTTACTAAAATTGAAAATGACATTAAAAAAATGAACTTGCATGAGTGTCTCAAACTATATGGCAATGTATCATTTATCTCTTCGTTTGAATAAGTTGATGTAAAGGCTTGTGTATCAAAATATATGGCAATATATATAAAGGCTGGTGTTTCTAAAAATATTTCTCTAAAATTTTCCGCCCATTTTACTTACTATTTGTAGTATACATATTTATTATTTATATAATTATGTATGTAAATATTCTTTTGGAGATTATGATTTATGTAAAAAAAATATTAAATATATAGAAGAATTATGTATAATAATAAATAAAATTTGAGAAAAATAAAATAATATAAATTTTTTTTGAAGAAAATATAGAATATAAAAAACTATTTAAAATAAATATATAAATATATGTAAATAATTAGTTAATAAATTTGAAAAACCCAAAAAAGCAAAAGTAAAACATAAATATTTTTCAAATACTTTAAATAAAATTGAAAATATTAATAAAATCATATAGATAAAAATATAAGAACTTATAATTAAACTATAAATATTTATTTAATAAATATGAAACAAAACCGAAAATTCAACAATCAAATAAAATTAAAGAGAAAATTTCATAAAATAAGTTAAATTAACTCAAGAATTTCATAATTAGATTCTATAAAATTATTAAATATAAAATAAAAAAGAAAATCGATAAAAATATAAAATAATAAAAAAATAATAATAGCAACAACAAAAATATTGTGTGTGTGTATGTATATATATATATAGATATATATATATATATATATATATATATATATATATATATATACAATCTGAAAAATAAAATATAAATAAAAATATATAATATATAAATAAATCTAAATAATTAGTTTATAAATCTACAAAACCCAAAAAATTAAATCAAAATATAAATATACCAATGATATCAAATAAATTTGTTTTTATTATAAATAAAATATAATAACTTATAACTAAATTATAAATATTTATTTAATAAATACAAAAATAGAAAACAAACCAAAAAGTTGCTAAATAAAATTAAATATGAATTCATAGCTATAAAAAAATTACCATTAAGTTATAGAAGATTATTAACTAAATATAAAAATAAAAAAAATAAAAAGTTATAAGAAATATAATATAATTTAAACAAAATTGGGAAATAAATAAAACGAATAACAAAATATAAAAATTTATAATTTGATTTTAAAAAATTATTTAATAATTTTGTTAACTAAAAAAAAAGAATAGTACGAGTACAACTAGAAAATTGATGCAGCAAAGACAAAAAAAGATTATAATTGGTAACAAGAACTTGTCTTTTTCTTCCATAATTTTATCTGTTGACCAGACCAGGTGATACGAGGACAAACCAAATAGTATCATATCTTTCAATTTTCTAAATGTGACTCGAGTAAAACTCAGATGACCCAAACTTTGACCCTAAACGTATCACAAACTTGACAATGACACTTTTTCTTCTTTTTTCTTTTTTCGTTTTCCTTAAAAAAATTAAAAATCATATTATGAACATAAGTGAAAGGTAAATAACTTTATACAATTATTTAATTAAAATATGCATTCAAAATTACATATGTGTAGAACAAAAAAAATAATTATATAATCGCTTAATATAAAGAATTAAATATATTATTTTAAAATTTTGAACTAAATAATTATTTATGAACGTTTGTATATTAATAATTTGTGACTAATCACTATGACTTTAAAATAAATTTCTTAACTAAATAATACAAGTGCGAATGCAATATTGAGTGGAATGATCATTGTGACATCAACTATAATAGATTTGCAAAAAGACCAACAAATTACGAAACCAAGAAGGGGAAGGCCGCCTTCGAAAGCAATTGTTGCTAAAGACGGTAATCTTGAAAGCATTCATGTCATAATTAGTTTCTATCGAAGTTCATAATTGAATTAATTATGTTAGTATGTACTTACATTTTATATACCAATAACTTCAACTTCATTGAAATATTTATATTTTATTTAGTATACGTTTACTATTATTTGTTCATTGTGCAGAGGCAACAATGAAAAAACTACTTTTTATACCGAATTTCTACCAGACCTACAATCCATGATGTATAGTGAAAATAATTTGGTTAAGTCATTTAGAATGGCCAATTAAACATTTGGAGAGTGGCTAAAGTGAAATTGTGTCTACTTGGGAGAAGAGGCAAAGGTGGAAGGATGCACAATCTTTCAGAAGTGGATGAGGCTTCTCTATTGGTTGTTGGTGATCTTGATCCTCAAAGTTGTAACATGGATAATATAGTAGAAAAGAGATCTGGTAATTTGAAATGTATCAACGAGTTGCATCCTTCACACCTATCCATTGTTATTTCCTTATGTGGAATACAACTACATGAAAGATATATCTTTTTTGAAACGATAAAAACTTAAAGGCAACGGTAGACAATATGTGAGTCTGTGAGAGTTCTTTTCTCACTAGTTGTATGAAAGAGAGATTGATGTACCCACCATTTTATATAATCGATGACTCACACAAAAATATATATTTGATCGATATACAATGATTGAATGTTCAATATTATGGTACATCAAGACCCATCAAATAATTGCGAAGAGAGATGTATAGTGAAAGTGTTGATGCAGTGTTATTAGGTGAAACAAATGGCTTTAGTGTTGGTACTCACTTTGTCTTGCCTACAAAATTTACTATCGATGATCAGTTTATGATTGGGAATTACCAAGATGCTATGGCAATTTGTCGGTGGGCTGATTATCCTGATTTATTTATTACATTTACGTGCAATCCTAATTGGCCGGAGATTTTTTGCTTCGTTGATAAAAAGAATCTAAAACTAGAGGATCGACCCGATATAATTTCAAGGATTTCCAAAATCAAGTTGGACGCTTTGATGAGAGATTTACGTGATTATGAAATTTTTGGATAAATTATTTTATGTGAGTACAAAGAAATTTTATATTTTCATATTATTTAATCTAAGAGTAATAAATTATTAATATTTGTTGTTTTTTATCTTACACCGTGGAGTTCCATAATATAGGTCTTCCTCACATACTACTTTTTCTATCAAAGCAAGACAAATGCTCAAATGCCGGTGTTATTTATCAAATCATTTCAGCTAAGAATTTGGAGGAAAAAGAATTCAAGATATTATTTTGCTTTATCGGATTTGATTATTCATGGACGACATGGTCATTTACAAAAATTATCTCCTTGCATGGTTAATGAAAATTGCACAAAATATTTTCCAAAAAGGTTTGTAGATACTACCACTATCGATAATGATTGTTACCCAATATATAGACGTAGAGATACTGGAAGAACTGTTATAAATAATGGTGTTCAGCTAGATAATCGGTGGTTTGTTCTATAAATATTTATCTATTTTTGAAGTATGGAGCTCATTTTAATGTTTAATGGTGTAACCAATCCATATCTATAAAGTATTTGTTTAAATATGTTAACAAAGATAACGATATCAATAGTATCACTGCAACGTTCTATTAGAAAAAAGATGGGGGATATAGAGGAGAAAAGGATTGATGATATTTACATAAATTATGATTGTCGTTACATTTTTCCATGCGAAGCGGTGTGGAGAATATTAGGTTATGAAATCCAGTATAAAACTCCACCTGTTATGCGTTTGAGTTTTCATTTTCCAAGAGAGCATATAATGCATTGTATAATAAAAATGATAAGTTGGACACGATAATGAATGCAAGCCAACATATCATATCATGTTTTTAAGTTGGTTCGAGGCAAATCAAAATTATCTGGAAGCACTTAGCTTGACTTATGTTGAGTTTCCTCAAAAATGTGTTTGGAACTCAACAACAAAACAATGGACACCTAAACAGCTTGATTTATTCTCATTAGCTCGAACTTACTATACTCCTCCAGGATCAGGTGCTAATTATTATACTCGGTATCTCCTAAATGTAATTCGAGGAGCCCAATATCCTGATAATATAAAAAAAGTTAACGACTTACAATACGATACATATCACGATGCATGCTAATCTCTTGGGTTGTTGTTAGATAATAGAGAATATATCGACTGTATATAAGAAGTAAGTAATTGTGGGTCAGCACATTCCGTGGGATCATTATTCTCAACCTTCCTTACATTAAAATCATTAACACGTCCCATAGAAGTATGGGAGAAATAATAGAAAGATTTGTCAGATGACATTCTATACAATCAACAAAATTGAGAAAATTCAAAGGTAGCAATTATTGATATTTGTTTTTATCCTCCATTAGTTATTAGTTATGTTCTATTGCGTTACTTTTATTACCAATATATTTAATTCCATTTTCAATGCACTTTTTCTTTTTTCAGATTTATAAATGAGTGATGCTGAAATTCAAAACCTTACTTTGCTTGAAGTTGACAATTTATTGCAGAGTATCGAAGAGTTTAAATGATTTTCCTCCCATGCCAACTCAAAAAATCATCGATTCCAGCATGTATCATAATAGATTTATTGTTAACGAATTGAAGTATGATCATGAGGTACTCATTGAAGAACAAGATAAATTAGTTGATAATTTGAATGTTGATCAGCGTCATATTTATGATAAAGATGCACACCGTTCATTCGACAAGTGGGTGGTTGATTAACACGAATTTGTCTTGATTTGAGTTAGTGTTTTAGTTCGTTTTTGTTGTTGGTTTTGGTATAAGTTGGGTAGATTAAGCTTATTTTTGTATCTCCAACTTATTTTACCATGTTATGATCTTAATTGACGTAAATGGATAATTATTCTCTATTTTTTCCATACAGCTAAGTAATCGAAGGAGTTCAGCCCTTAAATAGATGAAATTTGACGATCGAGAGATAAGATCGAGCTTTCCAGTGAAAAAGTAGCAGATTTATCAAACAATTGAGACGCAAAGGCAGGAGCGTCGATCGACACTAGCATCGACGTGTTGTCGACACCGCCACATGCCCGCATTGGCCGACCAAAGCTCTCTGAAGCGTCGATCCATACTCCGTCGATCGACGATCAGTCCATCAAAACTCTCTAAAGCATCGATAGACAAACTGATGCGCTAAGACCATCGACCTGACACGCGTCGACTGCCGTGTCGATCGACGTCAATCGATGCCCAACGCTGGAAACGCATTTTTCCTGATTTTTTGTGCGCCAAGTCATGAAATAACTATAAATACCTTTCATAATCCGACTTGTAGGAGAGACTACACTACAACACATATACCTAGGGTTCTTAGACAAGGAGGAGGCTCATTTCCATTGCCCGATACGAAGCTAGAAGATCAAGATCGATGATATAAGGATCACAAGTTCCAAAGCTCCGTTCGTTAGCACGCGATTCATTCTTTGGCCAAGATCTGCCTTCCCTCTCTGGAATAGCTGGAGAATCTACTGCACTTTTTAGTTCCAACAAGTACTCTTAAACTTTTAATCGTTTACTCGTTTAGCTTTCGTTAATTTATGCTTTTAGATTATTGTTCTTATTTTCGGATTGTGAGTTGCTTTATGCTTGTACCTTTGATACTTCGTATAGTTTAGTTCATAATCTTTCATTTTTAATTTAGTTTGTTTAATTTGTGCTTGGTTATTGGAGACTTAGTTTCATACAAGCTATTTTATTCTGTTCATGCCTTTAGATAATTGCTCTTAATTGATTTTTAGTGTTGACACTTGGATAGCATAATTTGTGATCGTATCACCTTCATGTTCATTGATTAAGTTTATGCTTAGTAATTCCGTTCATGCGCCGTTTAGGTTGATAAATTTCGTTCATGCTATTCCATTCGTTTATGGAATTAGATCTTGTTCATGCTTCTTATTCGCGTTCGTTTATTACATTCATCCTTATATTCCCTCTTAGATTAATCTAGTTCATTGCTCTTAGTTATCTATGCTTTTCAATTGATTTAATAGTTCAAATTAATTAGTTTAAATTATTTAATATTGCTTTTCAATTCTTAGTTATAAACAAAACAAACAAAATCCCCCAAATCATGCATTTTTATATGTTACTTGTGATCAAACGAACAATTGAGATTTCATTTGGTTGTTCCTTGTGAATCGACTCGAGTCAGCTTTCTGCCCTACAAGCGTCCTCGTACTCTTGTGAGCAGGCTTGAACGTTTTAAAATAAAATATATATTGGCGTCGTTGCCAGGGAGCAACGCAAAGGTTTTTAAAATGTTTGTTCGTTTTACTTTTTGTTCATCCATCTATTTGTATAATTGACTCGCACGTATTTGTCACGACTTTTGGTATATTTGGTTAGTGTTTTAGTTAGATTTATTGTTGATTTTGGGTATAAGTTGGATTGATTGAGCATATTTTTGTATTTATGTATCTCCTACTTATTTTACCACATTTTATGTTTATTTTAGGTATTTTGAAGTTTTTCGGTGTTAAGGTGGATGAATGTGGGCCCGCAAGTGGAGTTTCAAAGAAATTGGGCCCTGATTTGGTATATTACAGCTGACACTGGGTCTGTCATCCACACTGGGTTACCCAGTGTCAAAATCCAGTGTTAGAAAATCTGGCAGAATCCGTCCGATCGGACTGGGAGACCATCCGATCGGACAAAAGCGTTACAAACTCGGATTTTGTGGAGATTTTTAGTTACGGAAGGGCTATTTGATGGCTACAAAAGGCCAAGAACTCAGCCACATTCATTGGACACGAAAATATCACTAGGAGTCCATTCGGGAACCAATAATCCCTCGTCCGGTTCGTGACAAGCCGGGTCGAGAAGACCATCTCGAACCTCTTGGGGATGACAACCCATGAGTGTTCTTGAATTGTTTTTCATTCTATTTCCCCTTTTTTCCAATTAAAAAATTAGTTTTCAGATTTTAGATAGATGTTTAGATTGGCTATTGTTAATCGTTAGAATTGGAGGTTCGTGACAAGCTTCCAGGATCCCAGCGTGGTTCATCTTATCTCCGGAATAGCTGGAGTTGGCAAGGATTTCATCATAGTGACAATCACTTTTCTCCAATTTAGTAATTTCTAAACTTAGTTCTCATTAGTTTGTTGATTTTAAGTAATGTTGTTTGGATATTGTGTTTGGATTGGATATTGTGTTTAGATGATTTATTTGAATCGTTTATGTTTGGATTATTGTGAATCATTTGGTGAAGAATTGTTTTGGGTAACTAGTTGATGTCTATTATCGTTTATTGGGCTTGTGATATTGGATTTGTCAATGGTTGTTGAGTAGAAATCACGGGTCTAGTGCTTGGAAACGTTTAGAACCATCGCTTGGAGTCATCGGGCGTTTAATCTATACGTTGGGATTGACAACCCCAACTCGTAGACTAGGTGTTCGATGAAATGCCTAAGCGGTCGTGGAGATGAGTCCAAGGCCCTAGACCCCCGTTTATTAATCTTTTAAAAAGCTGAAGTTCGTTATTAAATCTTTTATTAACTTTAGTTAAGTTCTTGCATGGTGATTGACACTCTCCTTGCGAGAATAGTTTAAATTGCTCGTAGTATAAATCATCGTTTAGTTATTAAAAATTCTCAAAACCCTTTTGTCCGAGTGTTTAGATTAGCTTTTTATTATTTTCTCGTTCGTATAAACAAACACAAAAACAACTTCCGATTAGTCTTCCTCGAGAGATCGACTCGAGTTAACTTGTCAAGTCTACAAGTGACCCCGTTCTCTTGCGGACGAACTAAAACCCTTTCAAAATTAGACGAGCACTGTTTAACTGGATTTTAATTTTGAAAGGAACACAAAAGTTCGGCTAAATAATTAGGACACGTTTGCAATTCGATACGTTTGACTTGTTGTTAAGTGCATGCAAGGTAGACAATCACTTTGACTCGAGCTTGCACCATTCATTGACAACATTCATCGTTCCAGTCAAGCAAGACTTCCTCATGTTTCTATTCCTGCAAGTGACTCTTCTGTCACTACTAATTTTGTTTGCCACGAAATACCCGACACAATGTCAAGAGGAGCAGTTTTTGCTCATGATGAGATCATAAATGATGAACTACCCAGACGCCCTCCACCCCGCAATAGGGGAGAATATGGTAGTGAACCAATTCGTACCAGAGGTCCAGTGCAACCCCGAGAGTATTGGGAAGACATCTAGCGGAATGTGATGGACAGGAATGAAAAAAGAGGTGGAGGCAAAGGAAGAAATAATCATCACGACGACCAAGATACTTACTCTGAGAGATCCTACCCCGGAGACGAAGGTATAGACAACTGGCTCATTAACCAAAACAACCGTTATAATGAGAGATATGAGCACGAAGGTAATTACGTGAGACCTAACAACCGAGAAAGAAATCCTAGAGGTGAACGTGAACCTCGACAATGAGATTTCTCAATACCTCAGGTTGGCCCTTATAGTTCTGCTATCGTTCTGGGAAGGACTGCCCGAGACTTTGAGTTGAAGCCTCATCTATTTAACAACTTTCCGACTTTTCACGGTCTTGCTAATGAGGACCCGTTGGCATTTCTTAAAGAATTTTATGCTGAAGTTAGTAGAATTCCATCTTTGGGACTTCATCATGAAGACATACAAATGCTATGCTTCTCGAGTTGCCTGAAGGATAAAGCTAAGTCTTGACTTCTTTCATTGGAGCCGAGATCACTGATAGACTGGGATATGGTTAGTGATAAGTTCGTGAACCAGTAGTATTCCGTTCAGACCATAGTCCAACTCAGGAGACAAATTGCCATTTCTGATCAGCAGGATGGGGAGTTACTACACGAAGCATGGGAGCGCTACAAGACACGTTTTCAAGCTTGCCCACATCACAGCAACTCCCCAGGAATGGTTAATCAGTTTTTCTATGAAGGCCTATCACAGTCATACAAAAACCAAGTCGAGACTGCTGCCGGAGGAGATTTTGGGTACTTAACCGCTACAGAAGCTAAGCAATTATTCGAGAAGATGAGCGAGAAATCTAGGCAGACGAGCTCCAGACCACAAAATATAAGAGTCAATGAAGTTTCTGAAACACCAAACGAAGAAGACAAGGCAATTGAGGATTTGACCAAGGAAATTGCGGCCCTGAAAGCCAAGCTAGAGAAAAAGACTTCTTCGACAAAAGACATTGATTTGTGTACTCAATGCGGAGATTGGGGGCATATAGAGAATGTGTTCAAGGTGGTGTACTACGATAAGCTCGAAGCAGAGGAGAAAGCCATTAAGGACCAGATGCGTCAGCACCAATCACCAAGTTCTGGGCAAACATACACAAAACCATTTAATCAAAATCAGATGCGGCGTGATCACCCGAACTTCATGTGGGGTCCTGATAGCCCAAGTTATGTGCCGATGAAGCCATAGACCAACCCACAGTACCTACCACCAGCTTTACCGAACAAATATCTACCGACAGGGCCGACACCTACTCCAGCACAACCAAATGATCATTTATTGTTATGGCAGCAAAATCAAGTCACCGAGACGATCTGAAATCGAGACAGGCTTACGCAATTAAATACCCAAGTGAGTAAGCATGGGGAAGTGTTAAATGACCTCTCCAAAAGTGTGAAGAATTCGGAGACAATGATGGGCCAAATGGCAGCTTTGATGGCAAAATCAGAAAACGAGAAGGGCAAATTTCCGAGTCAAACCGAGCAAGCTTCAGTCGTTCATGTTTTTCGGAGTGGAAAGAAGATAGATAATGGAGTCGAGAAGGATAAGGAGGAAGAGGAAGAGGTGGCCGAAATTCCGACCACGGTCACACCTAAGGCAGATGAACCTAAACCAGTGGACCGAATGCATAAGTCACCAAATCCATACGTTCCGGGATCATTGAAGGGGAAATTTCCGAACCAAGTCCCCACTCCGATGACAACTGAAGATCCTATCAAGCCTTCGACTCATCAGCCGAAACAGTTGATACCAACGATTCGTGATACAGTTCCCTTTCCCAATTGTTTACGTCCGGCTAGAGAAAACAAGAAGTTCATGGAGCTCTACAATTTGCTGAAGAATGTCAATATTAATCTCCCTCTTTTAGACGTAATCAAGACAATGCCAGCATACCTTAAATTTCTCAAGGAGCTTGCGTCAAGAGAGAGACGGTTGGCAACGAACCAACGTGTGGAGTTGACGAGAGAGAGAAGTGTCATATGCAAGAAACCGTACCTCCAAAAGAAGGAGACCCCAGAAGCTTTTATATCACTATTTCGCTAAGGAATGGGCGAACTGCTCGAGGAATGCTTGACCTTGGCGCCAGCATCAATTTGATGCCTTACTCTCTTTACAAAGAGTTTGATCTTGGAGCAATGAAGCCAACTACAGTGCGGCTTCAATTGGCGGATCAATCGCACGGGCAGCCTCTTGGTGTTGTTGAAGATGTTTTGGTACAAGTCGGTGAGATTGTGATTCCTGTCGACTTTGTTATTCTTGATGTAGGTGAAGTTCCAAGTGAAAGCAAGGAGCACACGATTTTGCTATGAAGGCCATTTATGTCTACTTCCCATACGTTTATAGATGTGCATAAAGGAAGGATGGCCTTGTCAGTCTTGGGCGAATCAGTGACGTTCTCACTTAAAGACACCCATAGTAATCCTTCTTAATTCATGCAAGATGATTGTTCTTTCATTGATCCGATTGCGTCTTGTGTCCATGAACTTAAGGGAATCACTGTTTTAGATGAGTTACACGTCGAGGATGATGTAGAATTTTTGAGCGTGGAGGAGATAGCCAAAGTTCTGGGAATCGAATTGGGTGAAATTATAAAAGAATTTGAAGAGTTTGATGAAGAATTGTGCGAAGCGACTAACGTACCCGAGCTCGAGCCCAAGGTGGAGTTGAAACCTTTGCCAAGCCATCTAAAGTATATTTTCCTCGAGCCCAACGAAACAAAACCTGTCATCATATATTCGGCATTGATGGAATATGAGGAAAGAGAGCTGATTTCGGTGCTATGTAAGTACAAAGAGGCCATAGGATGAAGCATCAGCGACATCAAGAGGATAAGTCCCGTTACTTGTATTCACCAAATAGAGCTCGAGCCTGATGCGAAGCCAGTGAGAGACAGCCAACGAAGACTGACGCCAACACTTTATGAAGTGGTCAAGAAGGAAATTTTGAAGCTAAAAGACAAAGGGATTATTTTTGCTATCTCCGACAGTAAATGGGTGAGTCTGATCCATGTGGTTCCAAAGAAATGAGGCATCACCATAACCCAAAATGATAAAGGCAATATAGTCCCAACGCGACTAACGACTGGATGACGTATGTGTATCGATTATAGGAAGTTGAATGCAGCCACTCGAAAAAACCACTTTCCTTTGATGTTCATCGACCAACTTCTTGACAAACTTGCTGGACATGAATTCTATTGCTTCTTCGATGGCCTTTCAGGCTACTATCAAGTCGCCATTGCTCCGGAGGATCAAGGCAAGACAACATTCACGTGACCCTTCGGCACGTTTGCCTTTCGGAGGATGCCCTTCGGCTTGTGTAACGCTCTAGCGACATTTCAAAGGTGCATGCTTTCAATTTTCACTGATTTCATTGATGATTTTCTTGAGGTGTTCATGGATGATTTTTTAATTTTTGGTTCCTATTTTTAAAATTGTTTGGCTAATTTGTCTAAGGTGTTAGAACGTTGCATTGAGAAGAGTCTTACGTTGAGTTGGGAGAAATCCCATTTTATGGTAAAGAGTGGTACTGTTTTAGGTCACGTTGTTTCTAATAGGGGGATGGAAGTTGATAAAGCTAAAATTGACGTTATTGAAACCCTTCCTCCCCCACGTGATGTGAAATGTGTTATGAGTTTTCTTGGTCATGCGGGTTTTTATAGGCGTTTTATAAAAAAAATTTCAAAAATTAGTCGCCCGCTTTGTAAGCTCTTGACTTTATATACTCATTTTGTTTTCAATGAAGATTGTATGAATGCGTTTAATGAGCTTAAAGAAAAACTTACTTATGCACCGGTAGTTGTTGCCCCCGATTGGACCTCGCCATTCGAAATAATGTGTGATGCTTCAAATGAAGTGGTGGGGGTCCGTTCTAGGGAAACGTGTGGATAAGTTGCTTAAGGTTATTTATTATGCAATTTACATGTTAAACGATACCCAACGTAACTATACCATGACTGAAAAAGAATTGCTAGCAGTTGTATTTTTGCTTGATAAATTTAGGTCGTATATAGTGGGAGCAAGGGTAATTATACATACGAATCATGCTGAGTTGCGTCGCTTATTTTCTAAACCTCAGAGAAAATCACGTATGATTAGATGGATTTTATTGTTGCAAGAATTTGACGTAGAGATAAAAGATAGGCGTGGATGTGAAAATGTTGTGGTTGATCACTTGTCTAGAATGATAACTGAGGATGATGTGAATGAGAAGTTTATGATTAATGATTTATTTCCTTATGAGAATGTGTATGCTCTTGAGAATTTAATTACTCCTTGGTAGATGATATTGTGAACTATCTTGCTTGTGATATTATACCTAACCACCTATCCTACCAAGAAAGGAAGAGATTTTTGCATAAGTGCAAGGATTACTTTTGGGACGATCCTTATGTGTTCAAACGCTACAAGGATGGACTAAGTAGAAGATGCGTTCCTAACGATGAAATGGGAAGTATACTGCATTGTTGCCACGATCTTGGAGGGCATTTCGGAGTTCAGAAGACAGAATTTAAGGTACTGCAAGCCGAATTCTATTGGCCAAGTTTATTTGTTGACGCGTACGATTACTGCAAGACGTGCGGCAACTGCCAACGAACCGGTAACATAGGTAAGCGAGACGAGATGCCACTAGCACCTAACCAAGTGGTGGAAATCTTTTATGTATGGGGGATAGATTTCATGTGACCCTTTCCCAAAAGCAGAGACTTCTAATATATACTTTTTGGAGTCAATTACGTATCTAAATGGGTGGAGGCGATTCCCGCGCGCAAGGCAAACGCTGAGATTGTGCTTAAATTCTTACAATAGAACATCTTCAGTAGGTTTGGAGTGCCAAGGACAATTATAAGTGATGGAGGAAGCCATTTGTGCAACCGAGCCTTTGAGAGGTTGATGATGAAATATGGAGTTCGGCACAAGGTAGCTACCTTGTACCATCATCAAACTTCTGGACAAGTCGAAACGAGCAATCGCCAGCTGAAGGCTATCCTTGAGAAGACGGTTGGACCGAATCGAAAGGATTGGGCAGCAAAACTTGTTGATGCACTGTGGGCCTATCGAACAGCTTATAAAATAGTGCTTGGTATGAGTCCTTTCCATCTCGTCTATGGAAAAGCATGTCATTTGCCCGTTGAGTTAGAGCACCGAGCAAGTTGGTCCATTTGAAAGCTAAACATGAATTATGATGAAGCGGGCAAGGATAGGAAGTTAGAGCTGACCGAGCTTGAAGAAATCAGAAACGAGTCATATGACGACGCATGGAGGCAAAAGAAGATGATGAAGATACGTCACGATCATAAAAATGTTAATAAACAACTGGAGGTTGGTAAGTTAGCTCTACTCTATAATTCTCGATTAAAGTTGTTTCCAGGGAAACTTAAGTCAAGATGGAGTGAGTCGTTTGTAATCAAGGAGATAAATAATTTTGGAGCGGTCACCCTATATGATGCAAAAAGGGATTCCAATTCCCAAGTGAGCGGACACAGAGTAAAGCTCCATCGTGATGAAGTGCTGACAAACCAAGATCGTGAGGTGGTGGAGTTGGTAGATCCACCTCCAGCTGAAAAGTAATCGCAAGAAAATACGTCGAGCAAGCGACGTTAAAAGTTGCACTTCTTGGGAGGCAACCCATGCTCTCTTGTATCCTTTTGTACTCTTTGTGTTTGTTTTACATTTTAGAAGATCTTTGCTTTATTTTTATTTCCTTTGTAACAGGTGGGGGAACTTTCGCTAAAGAGCAACGACCATTCGAGCAAAAAGTTAATCG
Organism: Phtheirospermum japonicum; assembly: GCA_014905375.1. Lineage (NCBI taxonomy): Eukaryota > Viridiplantae > Streptophyta > Magnoliopsida > Lamiales > Orobanchaceae > Phtheirospermum > Phtheirospermum japonicum. The sequence continues at coordinate 201,135 of BMAC01001002.1, read as the reverse complement.
CTGCGAGGTGGCATCGATCGACGTCCACGTTGACGCAACATCGATGCTCCCTAGTGGCCGCGTAGATCGACGCTAAGTCGACGCTAACACCTATGCAACTCTCTGTTGCGTCAATCCTATTCGCGTCGATCAACGCCCATCGACGGAGACAATGATCCGTCCCGTCTGCTGATTTTAATTAGGAAGGTACAAGTTTTATGGTTTTATTGGATGTACACCTTCTTATGGTAAGCTTCTGGACAAAGTTTGGGGTAATTAAAAGTCTAGATCTCTTTCCTTGTAAGAGTCCTACTTAGATTAGGTTTCTACCTTATTTAGACTTGGAGAGGGTCTAGGACTCCTGTTTCATGAGTTTTTAATTCCTATATAAACCCCAAAATCCCCAGTGCTCCTAATTCATAATTCTTCTTCATTCTCTCATGTTCTTGCGCCAATTCCTCTCCAATCCCCAACACCAAAATTCTTTTTCTTACCTCGCATCAATATGAAGCATAACCAGCATGCCGCTACCCAAGAACGCGGCTAGATAAGACGTGAGGAGCACGAGGAGATCATGGAGGAGCTCCAAAGCCAGCTAAAAGAGGTCAGAGAGGAACTTGGAAAAGTGATGGCTAAGAACGACGAATCTTTGATTGATCAGACAACACATGTCGTAGAGGTCGCCCATTTGCAGGATAAGCTGAAGAAGGCGGGTGACGAGCATAACTACCTTATGGGAGAGGCTAGAGATTGTATGCGAGATTTGTGGAACACAAATCACCAGCTTAGAGGATCAAACAAGGAACTGAAAGCCGAGAATCGTGATCTAAAAGATCGATTGGTGAGATGGAACGTGAAATGCGCAATCACGATCTGAGCGAGGCAACACACCTCTGAACATAGAATATTGGAAGAATGTCTGGACGAGGCTAACGCAAGGATTGACGAGCTTGAGGATATAGCTTATGGACCGAACTAGTTTTGAATCCCTATGATGTTTTTAGCACAACTGGGCTTAGTCAGCAATTTCTTTTTCTTTTGAGTCGTTAGGATTGTTATCCTAATCTATATAGGGTTTTTATCTTTGTCTTTACTTTTTGCTATTGTTATTTTTATTATTTATGATTCAGATCAATTATATATAATAAATCCTTATTATTTAGTTAAATCATTTGTTATTTATTTAGTTTGGCTTTTGGTAGTTGTTTTTGTAGAATTTATTCAGGACAAGCCAAATCACATACTTCGAGATGACGACCAAATTCATTATTCAACGTATAGCGGCTCGACTATTTTCAGTCTTCAGGGATATTTTCTTTTTCCTTACTATTTTAATTTTTATTTGTATGTGTGGCAATTAGGGGATTTCCGAGTTTTAGAGAGGGGGAGGGTGGTCGAATGATTTGTAATTCTTAATTGTGCAAGTTGAATTTATGATCTGTGATAATTGGAACGTGATCGGTTATTACTGCGTGATATTGTGTTTGTCTGGCTTGCCTGTCAAAGTTAATTAAGTATGATTTGAAGTTTTTGTCTTTGAGCGTGTATAAGTGCATAAATTTTTTAAAATCTTTATTTATATAATGTAAAATGGTACTTGGACGCAAATAATTTTGCAAAACCTAAAAAACAACGTCAATTCAAAATCTTTTCATGCAAAAGACAGTGAGTAGCCTAGTGTTTTTCATCATTGCATGTACTTGAGTGAGTTCTGTTTTGAGATCTCTTTGAAATCGTTGTATGTAGTTAGCTTTGAATATGATGTTAAGGCACAAATAAAACCCTTATTCCGGCCATATCCATATATAACAACCACTATAAACTCCGAACGAGCCCCTCATAGCCAAATAATCTATTTTCAATAGCCATGAGTGTTTATGAGTTAACTCCTACGTCATTAATAGCGTGGGGTAAGAGTTAGTTATTTTTATTAGTTATTTGGGTTTTGGAATCATGATCAGGGATTTATGAAAAAATTGTAATAAAGGATCACCATCCTTCAAAAAAAAAAGACGAAAAAAAAAATGAAGAATAAAGAGGATGGTGAATCTTGTTAAGTTGTTGCCTATGTGTATAAAGGCTTGTTTTTAATTTTGTCGATTTTCTTATGAGCCTAATGTTTAAGAGGTAACAGTTGAGCATTAAGAGGAAGCGAATTTTAAGCTTCTATTATTTAAGTGGTTTGTTCACAAGTCGGTTTTTGGGATCCGAGTTGAGGAATAGTCTAAATTTAAAGGCTACGTTATGAGTGTTTAGTGAGATTTTCTTTTGGATGAGGTGAAGCACATTGCTTTGTGATTAGATTAGGTTGAATGAGTTATTGATCACGTTAGATCGTGAGTTAGCCACACGACTTACATATTCCATACCCATCCAAAGAGCCTACATTACAACTCGAAAAGACCTTTTCCGATTTTTTGTTAGCTACACACTTAAACGCGATGGAGAAACTTTTAATTTTCAGTTCTTATTTATTGTGCATGTGTTTTCATGAATTGAGTGTAAACACGTCCACATAAAAAATTCTTGAGTGCTTTTGAGCGTACACATATATATTTCCCTTTGAGAGGATGCATGATTTTGTTTTTAAAGCGACAAATGTAATAAGGGTCGAGCGTTTGAGGTTGCGTTTCACTTATCTATATTTTCAAAATTATCTATGTAGCACAACACGACGCTTTGCTTGAACTTATTTTCATGCTGGTTACTCTTTAAAATTATCGTTTGTTCAAGGACGAACAAACCAATAAAGCGTGGGGTAGTTGATTAACACGAATTTATCTTGATTTTATTTAGTGTTTTAGTTCGTTTTTGTTGTTAGTTTTGGTATAAGTTGGGTAGATTAAGCTTATTTTTGTATATTCGTATCTCCAACTTATTTTACCATGTTATGATCTTAATTGACGTAAATGGGTAATTATTCTATGTTTTTCCCATACAGCTAAGTAACCGGAGGAGTTCAGCGCTTAAATAGATGAAATTTGACGATCGAGAGATAAGATTGAGCTTTCTGGTGAAGAAGTAGCAGATTTATCGAACAACTGAGACGCAAAGGCAGGAGCATCGATCGACGCTAGAATCGACGCGCCGTCGACGCTGCCACATGCCCGCATCGGCCGACCAAAACTCTCTGAAGCGTCAATCTAGGACGCGTCGATCGATGAACTGATGCGCTAGGACCATCGACCTGACACGCGTCGATTGCCGCATCTATCGATGTCAATCGACGCTCGACGCTGGACACGTGTTTTTTCTGATTTCTTGTGCACCAAGTCATGAAATAACTATATATACCTTTCATAATCCAACTTGGAGGAGAGACTACGCTACAACACATATACCTAGGGTTCTTAGATAAGGAGGAGGCTCATTTCCATTGCCCGATACGAAGCTAGAAGATCAAGATCGAAGATACAAGGATCGCAAGTTCCAAAGATCCATTCGTTAGCACGCGATTCATTCTTCGGCCAAGATCTGCCTTCCCTCTCTGGAATAGCTGGAGAATCTACTGCACTTTTTAGTTCCAACAAGTTCTCTTAAACTTTCGTTTACTCGTTTAGCTTTCGTTAATTAACGTTTAGATTATTGTTCTTATTTTCGGATTGTGAGTTGCTTTATGCTTGATACCTTGGATACTTTGTATAATTTAGTTCATAATCTTTCATTTTTAATTTAGTTTATTTAATTCGTGCTTGGTTGTTGGAGATTTAGTTTCATACAAGATATTTTATTCTGTTCATGCCTTTAGATAATTGCTCCTAATTGATTTTTGAGTGTTGACACTTGGATAGCATAATTTGATTAAATTATCTTCATGCTTAGTAATTACTCGTATTACTTTCATGTTCGTTGATTAAGTTTATGCTTAGTAATTCCATTCATGCGCCGTTTAGGTTGATAAATTTCGTTCATGCTATTCCATTCGTTTATGCAATTAGGTCTTGTTCATGCTTCTTATTCGCGTCCGTTTGTTACATTCATCCTTATATTTGCTCTTAGATTAATCTAGTTCATTGCTCTTAGTTAACTATGCTTTTCACATGATTTAATAGTTCAAGTTAATTAGTTTAATTTAATATTGCTTTTCAATTCTTAGTTATAAACAAAACAAACAAAATCTCCCAAATCATATATGTTTATATGTTACTTGTGATCGAACGAACAATTGAGATTCCGATTTGTTGTTCCTTGTGAATCGACTCGAGTCGGCTTTCCGCCCTATAAACGTCCTCGTACTCTTGCGAGTGGGCTTGAACGTTTTAAAATAAAATATATAAAAAGGGGTGCGTAAAAGTCTTAATTAGTGGTGTACTTTTCACATATAGATACGGAGGGATCAATAACATTAGTTCGGAGAATGCTTTCTTCGGCTATTAGAATTAATGGTGGAATGTGACATCTAGCGGCATAACTTATCTTCTTCAGAAATGATGAATTGGACATTCTAGATTTAAGGTTCCTTTTAATCTCCACCGAGATTCATCATGTTTGATTTTTATGAGGCTTTAAAATCTCAATTCAGATTCTGATTATGTCAAGTTAAAAAGAAATCATCGGCTGGATAAATAGTATATGATATGGAACAGCTGGAGGACCAAATGATGGTGTTGTTCAAATTGAAATCTCACATGATCTATTACTGAAAGATGATGGTGACCATGTTGTGTCAACTATATTGAGAACATATCCACAATTTGGAAAAACTACTGAATGATCCGCTTATTTGGAGGGTCGTTCTATTCTTTCCCTAACACTTGATGTCACCGATTTGATTAATGAATATATGATGTCATAAAATGATGGAAAATATAAAGTATATCTTAACTCTGATAGTACATGAAACTCGGATTTAATCATTGACATATTGCAGGGCGTCCACTTATCGAAGTTTCTAAACACCATCAAATGTTCTGGATTGTCGAACTATGAGCTAAAACTGAAAATTGGAACTTCACTCATGTTGTTGAGAAATATCGATCATTCCCGTGTTGTGTAATAGAATCAGATTGGTTGTTACAAAAATTGGCGATCATGTTGTACCGGCTAATATTCTTCAAGGAAGCAATACAGGTGAATTGGTGCTGAACCCTAGAATGACTGTCACATAGGGGTGTAAACGGGTAGGGTAGAGTGCGGGTACGGCTGTACCCGTACCCTACCCGTACCCTTCCCTATTACCCGATTTTTGCAATCGGGTAGGGTACGGGTATTTACCCGACGGGTATCGAGTACCCAACGGGTAAACGGGTACCCGAAAAAAATAACCAAATTGTTGTGTGTGTGTTGTATTTGCTGAGCCGGAAGGTGTAGATGTATTCATTTAAACACAATTACCTGAGAAAAAGATATAAATGTGTAAATGATCAGATCCAACAAAGAACATGACACACACACATATTATCACAAGTAGTCTTGTAACAACTGAAACTAATGCATTTTTTAGAAAAGTAAATACTTAAATAAAAAATAAAGGAAGGAACCATAAAATAAAAGAAATAAACTAAGAACCAGATTATTTCATAAACTTATTTCAATTACTACTAAATCTAAGAACCGTTCTTCTTCAGCACCTCGAAAATCAAATAAAAAAGAAAACTTATATAAAAAGTTATATACATAAATTATTGCCAGATCCAACAAAGACATGACACAACCATATGTACTCTTGTGACAACTGAAATTAAAGCATATTCTAATAGTGTAAACACTTATAAAAACTAAAGAAAGAACCATCAGATCAATGAAATAAATTAAGAACTAGATTAAGTAGTAAGTAGTGTCTGGTGCATAGATCTTGACAACTTCATAGTCATAAACTTGATAAATCAATAAAAAAAGGTTTCACACATAAGATCTATCTGACACAAACACTAATGAAGCTCAGGAAAAAAGATGAGGGAACATGACCAACCAAGTATAAAAATGAAACTTATTTATTCCCAAAATGAATATTACGAAAACAAATCCATGTGTAAATAGCCAGAATGGTTAGCACTGACTAAACAAAGATACAGAAATTGAAGAATAAGAAAATAATGTTCACAAAGAGTTATTTCAACCTTATCACGGCGAATGAAGGCTGAAAGCAACACGAGATCTAACCACAATGTGCATATGGACATCAACGACAATTCCCAACACGATGACGATTATCTAATTTATTTCCATTTTAGATAAATTAAAACCCATACAAAATGCAGAATGCAAAACAAATCTATAACAATTCAATTCACAAAAACTAAATTTCAATGCACTGTCAAACAAAATCTCACTGCATTCAGTTTCAGCTCGCCGC
>BMAC01001002.1:152113-167090 GCA_014905375.1 Phtheirospermum japonicum | reverse complement strand
AAAAAAAAAAATCTCAAAATATTGTTATTTCCTTTGTTTTTGTTTGTTTCATTTTTTTAGGACATCTCATTTCACGTACGTTGAAGCGATGGCCAATTGCACAAATCAACGAGTAGCGGCTCGACCTTCTATTTCTGGGATGTTTTCTTTTCCTTCCTCTTTTTGACTTTTTGATGTATTTGTGGCAATCAGGAGATTGCCCGGATTTTTAGAGAGGGGGTTGGTCGAGTGTGATTTTTATTGCTTATTTGTATAATTTTTAATATTTGGCCTGTAATAATTAAATTCTTAAACGTGATTAGTTGCTATTTCTGCACTTAATTGTATTTGTATGGCTTGCCTGTCGAAGTTAACTAAGTATGATTAGAAGTTCATGTCTTTTGAGCGTGTATAAGTGCATAAATCTTTCAAAATTATTATTTATATATTGTAAAATGGTAATTGGACGCAATTGATTTTGCAAAACCTTAAAAGCAGCGTCAATTCAAACTTTTTCATGCAAAAAGCCAGTGAGTAGCCTGAGTGTTTATCATTATTGCATGTGCTTGAATAAGTTTCAGTCTTGATATCTCTTTGAAACCGCTGTGTGTAGTTGATTTGAACATGACGTTAAGGCACAAATAAAACCCTATTCCGGCCATATCCATATATTTTAGCCACTATAAATTTCGAATGAGCCAATCATAGCTAAATAATCCATGCCTATAGCCATGAGTGTTTTTTGTTGACCCCTACCAACCCATTAAAAGCGTGGAGTAGGATTTCTTTATTTTTATTGGTTATTTAGTGTTTTGAAATTTTTATTAGGCAGTTTTATGAATTTTTGTAATTAAGGATCCACATCCTTCAACATAATCCCTCGGAATTATTCCGAGGGAAGCCGGTATCCCTCGGAATTATTCCGAGGGAAATTGTATTCCCTCGAAAAGTAAATTAATTTTTTAAAAAAATTAAAAATAATTAAAATCGTAAAAAATAGAAAAAAATAATAAAAAATAGGATTTATTTTTCGGGACGCTTAGGCGCACCCCTCCCCGTCCCGGTCGTGATTTTTTGGGTTTTGTTTCTATTTTTGGATTTTTTTCTATTTTGTTATTTAACAAATAGGCATGGTAATTTTATATGCTTTTCCTCACCGTCCGTACAAGTTTGGACTCTTCTCTCTCCTCAAAACTGCTTCTCCACCAATCAACTCAACGTAAGTTTGTATGCTTTCATTTTCGGTTCAATATTATTGCAACTATATAGGGTTAAATTATTATTATTAGTCATGTGAAAATCACAAATTGCCAAAAAAATAAAAAACAGAATAGCATATTTTTTATATAAAAAAATAAATCTTATTTTAGCCTCTTAAATTATTAAAGATCGATTTTGCTTATAATGGAATTCTAAAAAAAAATCCGAAAAAAATAGTAAAAAATAGAAAACAAAACTCGAGAAATTACGACCGGGGCGGGGAGGGGTGCGCCTCGGCGACCCGGAAATAAACCCTATTTTTTTTTCTAGTTTTTTCTATTTTTTTATATTTTTTTTTATTTTTTGACATTTTCGAGGGAATTCAAAATCCCTCGAATTCCGAGGGATTTTGAATTCCCTCGAAAATGTCAAAAAATAAAAAAAATCCAAATAAATAGAAAAAAATAGAAAAATCGTAAAAATGAAACCGATCCTATCATCTTAGGCACGTGGGGTGGTTTTGACCCCAAATTCGATCGTAAAATACCAACGAGCACGTGCGTGCCCTCACGTGTCGTGGGTTCGACCAACAACAAGATACGATTGATCGATGAACTCCTTCGGTTGGAAACGTGAAGCGACGTAGCGTCGTGATTTCTGATATTGGAGGAGGTGTGCGTCTCGTCGTTGTGGAACCACGGGGGTCGGACGTCGATCGTTTAGTGCGCGTTTCCTATTTTTTTTCGATTTTATATGAACAATGGGAAAAATAGAAAAAATACGAAAAATAGTAAAAAATAGAAACAAAACTCGAGAAATTACGACCGGGGCGGGGAGGGGTGCGCCTCGGCGACCCGGAAATAAACCCTATTTTTTTCTAGTTTTTTCTATTTTTTTCTATTTATTTGGATTTTTTTTATTTTTTGACATTTTCGAGGGAATTCAAAATCCCTCGGAATTCGAGGGATTTTGAATTCCCTCGAAAATGTCAAAAAATAAAAAAAAATCCAATTAAATAGAAAAAAATAGAAAAATCGTAAAAATGAAACCGATCCTATCATCTTAGGCACGTGGGGTGGTTTTGACCCCAAATTCGATCGTAAAATACCAACGAGCACGTGCGTGCCCTCACGTGTCGTGGGGTTCGACCAACAACAAGATACGATTGATCGATGAACTCCTTCGGTTGGAAACGTGAAGCGACGTAGCGTCGTGATTTTCTGATATTGGAGGAGGTGGCGCGTCTCGTCGTTGTGGAACCACGGGGGTCGGACGTCTTATGTTGAAGGATGGTGATCTTTAATTACAAAAATTCATAAACTGCTAATAAAAAATTTCAAAACACTAAATAACCAATAAAAATAAAGAAATCCTACTCCACGCTTTTAATGGGTTGGTAGGGGTCAACAAAAAAACACTCATGGCTATAGGCATGGATTATTTAGCTATGATTGGCTCATTCGAAATTTATAGTGGCTAAAATATATGGATATGGCCGGAATAGGGTTTTATTTGTGCCTTAACGTCATGTTCAAATTCAACTACACACAGCGGTTTCAAAGAGATATCAAGACTGAAACTTATTCAAGCACATGCAATAATGATAAACACTCAGGCTACTCACTGGCTTTTTGCATGAAAAAGTTTGAATTGACGCTGCTTTTAAGGTTTTGCAAAATCAATTGCGTCCAATTACCATTTTACAATATATAAATAATAATTTTGAAAGATTTATGCACTTATACACGCTCAAAAGACATGAACTTCTAATCATACTTAGTTAACTTCGACAGGAAAGCCATACAAATACAATTAAGTGCAGAAATAGCAACTAATCACGTTTAAGAATTTAATTATTACAGGCCAAATATTAAAAATTATACAAATAAGCAATAAAAATCACACTCGACCAACCCCCTCTCTAAAAATCCGGGCAATCTCCTGATTGCCACAAATACATCAAAAAGTCAAAAAGAGGAAGGAAAAGAAAACATCCCAGAAATAGAAGGTCGAGCCGCTACTCGTTGAATTGCGCAATCGGCCATCGCTTCAACGTACGTGAAATGAGATGTGCTAAAAAATGAAACAAACAAAAACAAAGGAAATAACAATATTTTAGGATTTTTGTTTTTGTTTTTTGTTTTTTTTATTTAAAAGCATAAAGTAAAGATACAATGATTTTAGAACTCGCGGGATCCATCATCCTCGGGAGCATCATCGACGTCTATGCCGGGCTGGGGGAACGATGCCTCAAACCGCTCCTCGAGTCTTGAAATGCGAGCTCGCATCTTCCTCAAGCTCTGCCGGTTTTGCTCGTGGTTCGTGTCTATCTTGTCGTCGATGATTTGGATCTTATCGAACATCTTCAATCGAAATGCTTGGTTATCCTCGAAAAATTGGCCCCAATCGGGACTCGAGATGGCACGTGGGGCCGGCTCCATAGTCGTGTCGCCATCCTCATCGTTCGGTCGAGACGAGGAACCTCCTTGAGCCGTGGACCTCACTCGGGGTGCAGGGGCACGTGTCAAAGATATTGAAGTCGTCCCGAGTGGTAGCAAGCCGTTTTCGACTGGATTGAACCCGAAGTGACAGGCGAGGCCGGTAATGTACGGTGCGAAGGATAGAAGAGGCATTTTACTACCCGGCGTACCCTTCGTAACATTATAGAGTCCGCTCAAAATCAGTGGGTATAGCCGGGGTTGACGACCGTCAACAAGATACCGTAGAATGTAGAGCTCGAATTTGGTCGCGTATGTGGCCTCGTTTTTGCATAAAATGATGTGGGCGAGGATCTTGTAGGTGACATAGAGGGCGTCGTCTTGAATCTTCAAGTAAGGAAATCGCTTGCAATCGCCCGTGTTTCCCCCGGTTATCATTCCCCAAAAAAGAGGCTAAATCAAAGCCTTGAACGCCTACCAGGTGGTCCCCTTCGGTCGGGAAACCAAAAATGTTGCCAAAAATATCTTCGTCCACATAAACGTTGTTACCACCTAGCCTACATGTGAACGTCTCGTCATTCCGGATTGCCAACGTAGCAAAAAACTCAAGCATAAGCTCGCTAAATCCGGGTAGGTGCATGCGGTCGAAATACCCACAATCGAGGTCGTCGACATAACAAGAAAGGTCGGTGTGATGCTCCGATCCATTCAAGTCCTCCTCCTCGATTCCGTCAATGTTCAAAGTCCGATGGGTCGCGAACCCCCATTGTCGAATATTCTTAAAAACGTCCCCTTCCTTTTTGTCATAAATTGGGAACGACGCTCCGTATTTCCCCGAAATATCCTTGTGTTTTCCCGCTCGAGACATTTTCAATCAATAAGAAGTGCGACGGGAATGAAAAATCTTGAAAATAAAACCTTTTGGTTCTTTGGGGAATTTCATTGAACACTTGGTGTGCTTGTTCAACCAACTAAGAACTTGAGTATTTCTTGAACCAAAAGCTTCCCAAACACAACCAATCAAAAATATATGAGTCCCAAAAGAGTTTTAAGCGAAGTACCTCGAAGATTGTAGCTCGAATTAGCTTGTTTCCGAAAATTGCCCCAAAACCCACATATTCCATTTTGGAGAAATTGGTTGAATGTAAGATGGGAGGTGGAAATTTATGGGTATGTATTATGTGGGTTGAAAGGTTATGGTGGTTAAATTGGTGAGTGTTTGCAAGAATTTTGAAGAAAATAAAATTTGTGAAGAAGGAAGGAGGAGATTTTGATAATTGAAGTTGGGGATTGAAAAGTGAAGGAAGAGAGGGGGTGGGACAGTTTTTATGCTGTTTCCAGGTTGTGGCCACAGGTCAAAATGGATTTGGTCGGGTTGGCGGGTCAAATCCGAGTTTTAAACGCATTCTGGGTTGGGTACGGGTTCGCATCGACCGACGCGAGTAGTCTCGGCGTCGACGCGGGCAGAATTTCTGGGTCGATATTCCTTTGCTTATTTATCAATTCTCCTTGTTCGAGTCCTTCCATCTGTTCTAAAAAGATAAAAACCAAAATAAAACATTAAATAAATTGAGAATAAAATACAAAAGGATACAAAAAGCTCGGGTTGCCTCCCAAGAAGCGAAAATTTTAACGTTGCGTGCTCGATCAATATCTTCCTCGTGGTGGGCCCACGAGCTCTCTCCAGCTATCATTTCGACTCTTCATACTTCTCGTAATAAGGCTTAAGTCGATGCTTATGAACTTAGAAATGCGTCTTGTCACGCTCATTGTATAGAGTGGCTACTCCATATTCATCCAATTCTTTAACTAAAAATGGTCCGCTCTATTCGGCCTCGAGATTGGTTGGATCAAATTTACGGTTATGATTATACAACACTAATTAACCAACCTCATACTGCAAGTTAATAACTTCCTTGGTGCGAACCTCTTTCGATTTCTTCCTATTTGGCATCCAAGTGTTGTCATAAGCCTCGCCCTTGTTCCTTGCATAGTCAAAAAATTTGTTGGGGTCGAGGGAATCGTATATCGAATGATTTGTTGGTGGCTTCAACTCCACCTTTCCCTCTAATTTAGGTGTTTTGCTCTCCATATATAATTCATCTTGAAATTCTTCAATAATATCGTTTATGTCAATCCCCAGTAACTCGATCAAATCTTCCCCACTCAAATGTTTCTCGTCGTCAAACTCATCAAACGCCTCGCTTAAGTCAACTTCTAGCATATCCCCCACCGTCCTTGGAAATCTGGCGTCGTCCCCATCGCCTAATTCGTCCACAACCACGATTCCCTTTAGCTCGTGAATGCATGATGCAACGGGATCAACGAACGAACAATCATCTAGCATGGCAGGAGTAGGAGTGTTTTGAATATCTTTTAGAGAAAACGTCACTGGTTCGCCCAAAACGGTCATCGTCATTCTTCCCTTATGAACATCAATTAATGTATGAGTGGTAGACATAAACGGGCGCCCCAGTAAATGGTATGCTCCGTGCTCGCCACCGGCACTTCGCCAACGTCCATAATCACAAAATCAACCGGAATCACTAGCTCTCCAACTTGCACTAAAACATCCTCAGCCATCCCCAAATGTAGCCGAATTGAGCGATCGGCCAACTGTAGTTGCATGGTCATCGGCTTCAGTGGTCCAAGATCAAATTCTTGATAAAGTGAATAAGTTATTAGATTAACTCCTGCTCCAAGATCCAACATTCCTGTAGCTTTTTGTCCATTAGCCAATGAAATAGTGATGCGGAAACTTCCAGGATCGAGTTCCTTGGGTGGTAATGTCTTTTTGAAAACCGCGTTCACTTCCTTTGGCAGTGTTACAAATTGATTTGTCGCCAAGCGTCTCTCCCTTGAAGCAAGTTCTTTGAAAAATTTCACATAGGCGGGCATTGTCTTGATTACCTCCAAAAGTGGCAAGTTGGTATTGACGTTCTTCAATAAGTTATATAGTTCCATGAACCTTTTGTTTTCTTTCGCTGGACACAAATGGATTAGAAAAGGAATAGCATCCTTGATCGGTGTCATTATTTGCTTTGGCGATGATGGTTTAGGAACATCGTCTTTGCCAGGGACGTTATTCGAAATTGTCCCTTGAATGGATCTGGGAACATATCGATTAGAGGATTTATGCAGCTGATCTACTGGTTTAGAATCATCGCCCTTGCTAGGAGTTGGTGTTTTATTCTCAAACTCGACCTTATCATCTCGGTCAAATACTCCGTTATCGATCTTCTTTCCACTGCGAAGAACATGAACTGCCGACGCCTGTTCTGCTTGACTTGGAAGTTTTCCTTTCTCGTCTGAGAGCTTGGCTAGGTGAGTCGATAATTGACCTATTACTGTTTCAAGTTTCCTCTGCCCAGCTGTATTCTCAAGAATAGCCTTTTTCATGTCAGTGATTTCGTTTCGAATGTCCGCGAGTCCATCTCGGTTTTTAATAGTTTCGGCCACTTGATTCTGCTGCCAAACCAAAAGCTGATCAGTCGATTGAACTGTTGTAGGCACCTGCCCTTGCGTATGGAAATTATTTTGTGGTGGTGGCAATGGTGTTTGTACATGTGGTGGTGGGTATTGCGGATCGGGTGGCATATAATTCGGACTTCCTGGGCCCCACTTAAAAAGAGGGTTATCACGTTGCGCCGTAAACTTTCTGGGCCCTTGATTTGAATAATTCTGAATTGCGTTGATGTCTTCATGTTGTTCATTTTTTGGACACATGTCTGCTAAATGTTCGGGGGATCCGCATTGGTGACACGTCGTAGCAACCTTTTTGGAAGAGGCCTTGCTTGCCCACTCGGCCTTCCAAGTTGCCAATTTCTCATCAAATATCTCCTCGCACTTTGCCTTTACTAATTTTTTGTCGTCTAAATCAGGATCGGGGATGGACATCTCATTAAATTTTAATTTACGAGGACGAGAGTTGGTTTGTCTAGATTTCTTTCTTTGCTTCTCCAACACTCATCTTGCCTCGGGGGCTGTTAAATCTCCAAAATCTCCTCCTGTCGCTATCTCTACTTCTTTGTTCCCATGGTCCAACAATCCATCGAAGAGAAATTGGTTAGTCATCTCCGGAGAGTAGTTGTGGTGGGGTCAAGCTTGCAAAGCATCTTGTAATGCTCCCACGTTTCATGAAATAGCTCTCTATCCAATTGTTCAAAGGTAGCAATTTGCCTCCGAAGATGCCCCGTTGTTTGTGTTGAATAGTATTGATTTAAGAACTTCTCGCTGATCATCTCCCAGTCAGTCAACGAGCTAGGCTCTAGGGATAGTAGCCATGACTTCGCTTTGTCCTTCATGCTATACGGGAAACAAATCATTCGCACCTCTTCTTGGTTAAGGCCATGAACCACAAATCTGCCAACTTCATCAACAAAATAGTTTAAAGACGCCAAAGGGTCTTCATGGGCTCCTCCGTAGAAAGTTGGGAGTAAATTAAGTTGATGTGGTTTAATCTCCACTTCCCTTGCGGTTGGTCCAAGAACAATAGCGGACCTAAAAGGTACAACCTTTGGACGTGCTAAATCGCGCTATCTAGGTGCTCGGTCTCCCCTTGGTTCTCTAACTTGGTACTGAGCTCTTTTGTAGCGGTTGTCATATGCGTTTCTTTCGTAATCATTGTCGAGCACGTATCTCCTTTTAAAGTGGTCTTGTTCGTAGCCATGGTTTTGGTTCACCAACCAATCATCTACCCGTCTATGATCGTTAGCATACTCGTTATGCCGATGGAAATCGTCATTCCTTAATGCCAAGTTCTCGATGTTGTGTTGACGATTAGCATTGTTGTTCCTCTCTTCATGTTATCTTATATTCGCCATGTTGGGTGGATGATCGATTACGTTGTTAAGTCGATTTAGTTCATCGTTATGCTGTTGGTTAACTCTTTCGTTTCTCGCCTCGTCTAGTCTCATGTTCTGCACGTTTTGCTGATAATTAGCCCAGTAGGCTCGGGGTTGTGGTTGTCCTTGCATAACGATGGGTTCACTACCATACCCGTTTCGAATGGGGAGTGGTGGTGATCTTAGTGGGGAATCACCGTTTCGGATTGATTGTGCTCCTAACATTACCTCAAGGATATCCTCGCAAATAAAATTAGTAGTTGTAGACGAAGCGCTCTCGGGAATGAAAAGGGGCCTTGGTCTTGGAGGATTTGAACGATGTATGTTGTCAATAAACGGTGGAAGATCGCGTTTAAGTGATCGTCTACCTTGCATACACTCAACAACAAATCAACGTACCAAGTGGCAAAAATCCAAACCAAGTGTAATTATACAAATAACAACTAAATACAAAATAAAATGAAAAACATCCTTAATTCGTACTCGTTGTCCCCGACAACGGCGCCAAATTTTTTATCCAAACTTTTGTGCACCCCTTTAAAGATATTTAAATTAAAAACACGCAAGCTTGCTCGCAAGAGTACGAGGAACTTGTAGTGTGGTGAGTTTGACTCAAGTCAATTCTCTCGAGGACAACTGTTCGGTCTCTTAGATGCTTTTCTCGATTCATAAACTATCATAAAATACATGTACATTGGGGGTTTTTGAAGATTTTGAATTGATCATTATAAACTAAAGCAATATTAAAACTAAGACTAATTAAACTAATTATTTTAAACTAGATTACCAACCAAGAACAATAATTAAAATACTCGAACTCAAGAACTAGGAAGTAACAGCAATGAATCTAAAAGCATGAATATAAGAAACTATCATGAAGCAATTGTATCATAAGAATCTAAAGACGGGAAATTAAACATAAATCAAATTGCATAAATAAACTAGATGAATCCAATATCCAACATCCAAGCATGAAATAAATTAAGAACTTAACTATCTAATCTAGAATTAACTAAGAATTTAACTAAGAAATTAACTACGAATTTAACTAAGAGTTTAGGAAACTTATTGGAACTAGTAAAAGCGGTAAAAATCTCCAGCGAATCCGGAGTTGGGAACGAAATCTCGACTTGAAGTGATTCTTGAGCGTAAGGATCTTGAGTCTTCAAACTTGATTTCTGTCTACGTAACGGAGTGTGTAAATGCGTTGTTTCTGTGCTCTCTAACCCTAGGTAGTCATCTCTCCTCTTTTGGTAGTAGCCCCCTTCCTAAAAACCGAAATATGAAGGGTATTTATAGATATAGCATGTCTTGGCGCACAAGAAACCCTAAAAACGCATTTCTGGGCAGCCACGTCAACTTCACGTCGACCGTCGCGTGCTGAAGCTCGGCATCGACGCTACCTGTGCACTCGCGTCGACTGGGCGGGGGCATCGACTGACGCTGTCATGAATCGACGCAACAGCAAGTTGCATCGGCTTGGCATCGACAGACGCACTCTTGGATCGACGCTTCAGAGGGGTTGCGTCGGCTTGGCGTCGACTGAGCGTCGACCGTCGTGGGCAGAATCCGCGTCGACGTAGTATCAACGCTTGCGTCGACCGACGCGACTGAGAGTACATCTCATTTTTCTCGAACTTTCTGCTACTCGTTCACCGGAAAGCTCGTTCTCCACTGTTGAACATCGAACTTCATCTATTTACGCGCTGAACTCTTTTGGTTACTTAGCTATAAGGTGAAAAACAACGAATAATCACCTATTCTCATCAATTATGATCAAAATACGATAAAATAAGCTGGAGATATAAAAATACGGAATTAAGCTTAAATCATCCAACTTATACCAAAAGTAAATAGAAAAAAGAGCTAAAACACTAAAAAAAAAATAAGGACAAATCTACGCTAATCATCTTGCTATTCACAATTATCATCAACTTAGTCAAATTTCAAATCACAAAAATAAATAAATCAAATACACAATCTTAAGTATTCATAAAAAACATATATAACTTAAAAGGGTGCTGATCAGGAAGAATCTAAACAGACCATCAGAATTTGCCAAGCATGAGAAGAAGAAAAACGCAATCTTGATCATGTATAAGAAAAAAAAAATTATGGGTTTTATTTTTTTTGGAAATAAAGATGTTGAAAGGAGAAATACATAAAAAATGGATCGGTCAGAGCAACAACAAATTAATAATCACGGGTGATGGTTGGAAGATGATAAATGTCTAACCTACTCCAACATCAATATGATTATATAACCGATATATCTGTTAGATCCTAGAACTAAATATCCCTCAAAACCGGAGTCCGACATCCGAAATGAATTTAATGAAAAAAGACATCCGAATACAGCAGATCGAAGATGAAAGGCCAAACAAAAATATAAATCGTACGGAAGAAATTGATTACAGAAAAAACATACCAAAGAATAATTGATCAACAAAACTATAACTTTTTTAAAAGTGAGAATGATCATTGTGTGGTGCGAGATAGGTTACAAATATGGATTGTTATGTGATATGTGAAAAAATGTATGGTGTTCTTTGAAATGAGGTGCTAGTGCGGTGGAGGATTATCAAAAGAGAAATCCTAGTTTTCTAAGAAGAGACCAAACATATATTAACAAACTTCAGATTAAACTTTAAAAAAAGAAGAAATAAAATAACAGAAGCAAAAATCAGAAACATAATATAATCATAAATCAATATGTATAAATAGTCCAAATCAAGTCAAAAATCAGATCAAAACATAATACCAATATAAATAAAAATAATTAACTTTATAAAGTGAATTATTAATACAATAAGAAAAAAAATATTGTTTACTTTAAATCCTAGACACATATCACAGCATCAAGTTCATGAGAAATATTTAACATTGGTTATTTTCTAACTACATATGAGAGACAAAGGTTCTGAGAAGTAAAATAAATTAAAATCAAAATATATATCATTGACTATTTGCTAAATACACACTTATATAAAAAGAAATACTAGCCAATATGATTAATATATACGGAATAAAAGGATCAAAATTTTCTTGAGTTCTTTTACAAAAATTGCCCCTTCAATTTGCAAGTGAAACCATAGATCCAGTATGAGTTCTTGAATGACAATCGATATTAGCCAATTATCACAATGTTGATGTCAATGTTAAATATAATGTCCACCAAGGATGAAATAACTGCAAAATAAATAATACGATTACTAATAGAATACATAAATTTAGAGAAAGTTTCATTTATTAGGTCCAAAAATAATGCTAACAAAAGAAGAAGAAAAAAAGGCGGATCACCAATAATAAGAAAATAAAACACAATTAAAGAAATATTAGCTGATTAGTGCTTGAGTTCATTCTAATTTCCTTTAACTCAAAAGAAAAAATAGATAGAGAATAAGAAAGAAAGAAAAGACTATTAAATTCATTCAACTATTTAGGAGAAAAACGGAATCACCATAAAAAAGACATTAATATAAAGAAAAACTAAATAAACGAATGCAATACAAAGCGGAATCATTTTATGACACTAATATAAGGAAAACTAAATAAACTTATCCACTTCTCTAGAACTTAATCAAGAAACCTCTTTACGAGCCAAAATTGATTGCAATTAAGTTCTAAATATCCTTAAAATATGGAGTCTCCAAAAAGAAATATTCAATTATAAAACAACCCAAAATAAGCTAGAATCTTTGTTTTATAGTACATCTTAGTCTAATGAGGAATTAATAACCCAAAAGTAACAAGAAGATGGGAAACTACTGATTTAAGGCAATTTATTAAGTGGACCTGGGTGCACCTTGCTTAGGTGCACCCTATTTTACGTGATGATATCTGATAGTTATATGTGATGATATCTGACATTTATACGTGATGATATATGGTAGTTATACGTGATAATATGTGTCAAAGATTTAGAGTTTAGGGTTTACTTTTCCATTTTAGGGTTTAGTTTTTCATTTTTAGGGTTTAATATTTCATTTTAAGGTTTAGTTTTTTTATTTTTTTAATTTAATTTTCCATATTATTTCTACCATTCTGCCAGTTATATGTGATGATATTTGTCAGTTATATGTGATGATGTGTGTTAGTTATATGTGATGATATATGTCAGTTATATGTGATGATATACGATAGAAATTTAGGATTTAGAGTTTAATATTCAATTTCAGGGTTTAGTTTTTTATTTTAGGGTTTAATTTATTGTTTTAGGTTTATTTTTTTAATTTTAGGATTTTAAATTTTAAATTTAGAATTTCAATTACTTGTGATGATATGTACCAATTATATGTGATGATATGTACCAGTTATATACAGTGATAAATTAAATTACAGGTGCACCTTATAAGGTGCACCTGGGTCCATGGTATACTGTCCCCTGATTTAATAGGATTTAAGAAACTATTGATTTAATGTGATTGATGGTGTGTTGAAATAGTCGTGACCTTTTTTTTAACTCCTCAAACAAAAATTAGCACTATATGACTTTGAATACCAGGATTGGGGTTCTAAATCTCAATTTTCGTTTGTTCAACGACTCAAATTTTTAACCCACAACCAACAATTTCTTACACCTAACCCCACACTCATCTCTTTTATCACATCATTCATTATATTTAAAAAATTAAATATTACTAAATATATTATAATAATACATTATCATTCACTTTTCAGACATGATTTGACATCAAATACAATATAAAAATACATTATCATCCACTTTCCAGATGATTTGACATCTACAGTAAAAAGTAAAGGATTCTGAATCATATAACAAACAAAGATTCTTACTATTTATAGAATTATGAATACTCAAGATTCTGAATACCAGAATTCAAAATCCCAACGAATCCTAGTCCAAACAACCCCATATAAATACATGAATATGAATCAACAGTTTCCCATAAATCACACTGCAATACAAAAAAAATTTAAAAAAAGATGTATATATATCAAGTAACGTACCTAGAAACAACAATAAGTTGGGAAACTGCTGATTTAATGTGATTAGATAGGAAACTAATGATTGATGCTGAACATCCTAAGTTGAAATAGTCATGGCTTTTTAATTAACTCCTCAAGAATAATTACAAGTTCTCATAAATCAACAGTTTCTCGTAAGAATACAACTAAAAAATGTAAGAACACTGCATTGTGCAAGTTGTGAAACCTGGAAATCGATCCCTTCAGAATTAAGAGATGTTAAATCTTGCTTGACGACTGCAGTGAGTTCCTGTATCTCCCTGGTAGGGTTGTAAAAAACTGATATCCTCTTTGCCACTATAACATAATTCATTATATTATTGATATTCTCATGTTATGCTACAACAGTAATTGTAATGAAAAATAACATGCTTATCACAAATTTTGCCTAGCAAAATAGAACAAACCATAATGCAAACATAGTTTTTGTCTAAAAGAACACAACCATCCACTAGGATAATACTTTTTAACCATATAAACAACATAAGATTGAAGAATTATGGGCAAATTAACATTCTCTCGATCGATAGCCAATTTGCATATTTAACTACATATAATTAATTAATACTATAACAACCCCCATCCCTACCATAACCATTGAGCACCTAGGATATATAGCCCTGATCAGAACAAAAACTAAAAAAGCATCGATCACTAAAAAAATATGTCCAAAAAACATATAATCACAAACTCATATTTTGCCAGCTTAGCTAATTTCTGTGGTGTATGATGAATTTTAAGCCCAATGTTCGATGCCCTTTGATTAAACTATGATTGCATTGACTCAAACTTTTGTGCACCCCATTTTTAATAATTAATTTAAAAGCACGTCAGTTTGCTCCTCAGAGTACGAGGTAACTGTAGGGTGATGAGTTTGACTCGAGTTGTATCTCTCGAGGAAGCAACTGTTCGGTCTTTCGGATGTTTTTCTCAATTACGAATAACATACATATACAATTGAGGTTTTAAATGGATTGATTCGATCATTATAAACTAAGACGATAATTAAACTAATACTAATTAAACTAATTACTCTAACTAAATTATCAACTACGAGCGAAGTAGTAAACTAAAGCTGATTAAACTAATTATTCTAAATTACCAACTAAGAGGAATAACTAAATTATCAATTTAATGCTATGAAGACTAGAACTAATTATAATATCTAAAAACATGAATTTAAGATACTATCGCTAAGCAATTGAATCATACGAATCCAAGAACCATTAACTAAGCATAAACTAAATCGCATAAATAAACTAAATTAACCAATATCCAATATCCAAGCATAAGAAACAATTAAACTAATTAAAACTAGAATTAACTAAGAGTTTATCTAAGCAATTAACTAGAAAACTATCTAAGAGTTTAGAAATACTTATTGAAACTAAAGAAATAATGAAAAGCTCCAGCTAATCCGGAGTTTGAACGCTGATCTTGGGCGAAGATGGATTCTCGAGCGCGAAATTGGTGTTTCGGACGCGTAGAACTTCGATCCTTGATCCGCGTCTCCAAATCTTGTTATAA
>BMAC01001002.1:133019-146076 GCA_014905375.1 Phtheirospermum japonicum | reverse complement strand
GGCAAAAATTCTGATTTTTAAATGTTTCTGGGCCGATCCGCGAGTCACGTCGACGCCGCGTCAGTCGACGCGACAGAAGGCCATTCTCCTGATACCGAGCGTCGACACTGCGTCGACGGACGCGAGAAGGCGCTCGGCGTCGACACGGGCGGATTCCTGGGCGTCTTTTCCTTCGCTCGTTCATTCAATTCTCCTAGTCCGAGTTCTCCATCTGTTCTTAAACAAATAAAAATCAAAAATAACAATTAAATAAAATAGAAATAAGGTACAAAAGGATACAAAAGCTCGGGTTGCCTCCCGAGAAGCGCAAATTTTAACGTCGCTTGCTCGACGCTGTCTCGCTCGTTTATCTCCCCACGTACGGTGGATTTCCGAACTCCACCATCTTGCGATTGCCATTTTTACTTCGTCCGTCATGATAAGGCTTCAATCTATGCTTGTGAGCTTGAAAGGACGATTTGCCAATCTCATCGTACAACGTGGCTACGCCGTACTCATCAAATTCTTTAATCGAGAATGGTCCACTCCATGAAGCTCCAAAATCAGCTGGGTCGTACTTACGTTCGTTATTATACAAGACTAATTCTCCACCTCAAATTGCAAGTTCTTGACTTCACTCGTGCGAACCTTTCTTGATTTCTTCTTTTCCTCCGTCCAATCGCCTAAACACTCTTCGCCCGTGTTCTTTTTTAAAGTGAAATTTTTGCTATGGTCGAAAGATTCGTGCCTTGAACGATCTATTGGTGGTTTCGACTCCACCTCTTGCTCTAATTTGTGCGAGCACTCTTCATCAAAATTGCCTCCAAACTCTGCCACGATGTTGCGTATGTCAATTCCCAATAACTCGATCAATTCTTCTCCACTTAAATGCATACGATCATAGGACTCGCGATCTTTACACGAATTGACTTGCTCGTCCCTTTCCTTGGTTGAAATTCCGGCGTCGTTTCCGTCTCCTAACTCACTCAAAGTCGCGATCCCTCGTAATTCATTAACGCATGATGCAACGGGGTCAATGAATTAATCCTCCTCGTGCATAATAGGAGAGGGGGTGTTGTGAATATCTTTTAGAGAGAAAATCACTGTTTCGCCCAAAACGGTCATCGTCATTCTCCCCTTATGAACATCAATCAGAGTGTGGGAAGTTTCCATGAACGGTCGCCCTAATAAAATGGTGTGCTCGTTGTCCTTAGTCGGAACTTCACCAATGTCCATAACCACAAAATCAACCGGAATTACGAGCTCTCCAACTTGCACTAAAACATCTTCGACTATTCCCAAGGGTTGTCGAGTTGAACGATCGGCCAACTGTAGGTGCATGGTTGTCGGCTTGAGGGGTCCAAGATCAAAATCTCGATACAGCGAATAAGGCTACCTATTACTTTCTTCCCATTAGCTAGTGAAATCGTTATGCAAAAACTACCAGGATCGCTTTCCTTAGGTGGTAACGGCTTCTTGAAAATCGCGCTAACTTCTTTCGGTAACGGAACGTATTGAGTTATCGCCAAACGTCTCTCTCGCGAGGCAAGTTCCTTAAAAAACTTGACGTAGGCGGGCATCGTCTTGATCACTTCTAAAAGTGGCAGGTTTATATTCACATTCTTCAAGAGATTGTACAGCTCCATGAATCTCTTGTTCTCTTTCGCTGGACGTAATCGGCTCGGAAAAGGAACAGCATCCTTATACTGTATCGTTGTTTGCTTCGGTTGCGGCGGTTCATCGATGCCAGAAGTGTCGCTCGGAATCTTCCCTTGAATATAACCAGGAACATATCTATTGGCGGATTTATGTAGCTTTTCCACTGGATTAGGAACAAGTTCCTCATCTTGGTTCTCTATGCCATTGTCGATCTTCTTCCCACTGCGAAGGACATGAATTGCCGACGCTTGCTCCGGCTGGCTTGGTAGCTTGTCTTTCTCCTTATTTGATCGAGCAATATCAGTTGCTATTTTTCCCATAGTTCTCTCCATTCTATCCATGTTCTTAGCCAGATCATGCACAATGCCGGAAAGTTGGTCTATTCCGCTCACCTTCTTTGAAAGTTCGTCTATCTTCGCGTTCACCTTCGTAAGCCCTTCTCTATTACTGATTGTTTCAGCCACTTGATTCTGCTGCCAAACCAACAGCTGATCATTCAGTTGGCTTGCACTCGACGTCTGTCCTTGTGTATGAAAGTTATTTTTTACCGGTGGGACTGGTACTTGAGCATAATGCGGTGGGGGAAATTGTGGATCGGGCGGCGTATGATTTGGATTGCCCGAACCCCACTTGAAAAGAGGATTGTCACATTGTGGTGTGTACTTCTTTTGACTTGAATAATTCTGGATCGCGTTCACCTCCTCTTGTTGCTCACTGTTGTTAGGACATGAGTCTGCTAAATGCTGGGGAGATCCACATTGGTTGCAATTCGCAGCCATTTTCTGTGCAGCGGCCTTGCTAGCTCGCTCGGCTTTCCAAGCAGCTAACTTCTCGTCGAAAATCTCCTCACATTTTGCTTTAACTAACTTGCCATCATCTAAATCGGGATCAGGAATGGAAACTTCATTAACTCTCATCTTTCGAGGCCGAGAATTGGTTTGTCTAGACTTTTCGCTCTGCTTCTCCAACACTTGTCTTGCCTCGTGTGCTGTTAAATCTCCAAAATCTCCTCCCGCTGCTATCTCTACCTCTCGTTTCCCATGGTCTAATAATCCATCGAAAAAGAACTAGTTAGTCATCTTCGGAGATAAGTTGTGGTGGGGGCAAGCTTGCAAAAGTGTTTTGTAGCGCTCCCACGTTTCGTGAAATAGCTCTCCTTCTAACTGCTCAAAAGTAGCAATTTGCCTCCGAAGATGCCCCGTCGTTTGGGCTGAATAATATTGGTTTAGGAACTTTTCGCTAATCATATCCCAGTCGGTTAACGAACCGGGCTCTAAGGACAGTAGCCACGACTTCGCCTTATCCTTCAAGCTGTACGGAAAACAAATCATCTGCACTTCTTCTTGATGAAGGCCATGAACTACGAATCGGCCAAATTCATCAACAAAATAATTTAAAAATGCCAAGGGGTCTTCATGCGCATTCCCATGAAAGGTTGGGAGTAGGTTGAGTTGATGCGGTTTGATCTCGACTGCCCTTGCGGTAGGTCCAAGAACAATAGCGGACCTAAAGGGTACAACCTTTGGACGTGCCAAGTCGCGCTGTCTAAGTGCTCGATCTCCCCTTGGTTCTCGAACTCGGTCATATGCTCTCTCGTAGTGGTCGTTATGCGCGTAATGGTGCTCGCGCTCGTATCTCCTTCCGAAGTTATTTTGCTCGTATCCATGATCTTGATTTGCTAACCAATCGTTCACGTGCCTTAGGTTGTTAGCATAAGCATTGTGTTGCAAAATTTTTTCGTTCCTAATTGACGCATTTTCGACGTTGTGTTGGCGAACAGAATTGTTGTTCATCTCTTCATTGCGCCTCATATTTGCTATGTCGGGTTGGTGTCCGACTATGCCTTACTGCTGGATGACTCCTTCGTTTCTCCCCGCTTCTTGTCTCGCGACAATGGGTCGTGGTGGTGATCGTGGTGGTGAATTGCTGTTTCGAACCGATTGTGCTCCTAACATAATGTCGGGAACTTGATCGCAAGCAATATCAGTAGCTGTCGAGGAATTTTCCTCGGGAATAAGAACGGGTCTTGGTCTTGGAGGATTTGAACGGTGAATGTTGTCAATGAATGGTACAAGGTCGCGTTGAAGTGATCGCCTTCCTTGCATAAACTTAACAACACGTCAACGTACCAAATGGCAAAAACCAAGTAAAAACAATAGAAATAAAATAATAAATTAAACAGAAAAGAAAACGAAAAATATCTTTAATTCCTACTCGTTGCGTCCCCGGCAACGGCGCCAAAATTTTGACTCAAACTTTTGTGCACCCCATTTTTCATAATCAATTTAAAAGCACGTCAGTTTGCTCGCAAGAGTACGAGGTAACTGTAGGGTGATGAGTTTGACTCGAGTCGTATCTCTCGAGGAAGCAACAGTTCGGTCTTTCGGATGTTTTTCTCAATTACGAATAACATACATATACAATTGGGGTTTTAAATGGATTGATTCGATCATTATAAACTAAGACGATAATTAAACTAATACTAATTAAACTAATTACTCTAACTAAATTATCAACTACGAGCGAAGTAGTAAACTAAAGCTGATTAAACTAATTATTCTAAATTACCAACTAAGAGGAATAACTAAATTATCGATTAACGCTACGAAGATTTAAAGCTAATTTTTGTATCTAAAAGCATGAATTTAAGAAACTATCGTTAGCAATTGAATCATACGAATCCAAGAACCATTAACTAAGCATAAACTAAATCGCATAAATAAACTAAATTAACCAATATCCAATATCCAAGCATAAGAAACAATTAAACTAATTAAAACTAGAATTAACTAAGAATTTATCTAAGCAATTAACTAGAAAACTATCTAAGAGTTTAGAAATACTTATTGGAACTAAAGAAAATAATGAAAAGCTCCAGCTAATCCGGAGTTTGAACGCTGATCTTGGGCGAAGATGGGCTCTCGAGCGCGAAATTGGTGTTTCGGACGTGTAGAACTTCGATCCTTGATCCGCGTCTCCAAATCTTGTTATAAGACGTGGATTTATTGTTATTGAAAGCTCAAAATACCCTAGGATAGATATATCTATCGTGGCACACCCCAAAAACTCGAAATATGAGGAGTTTATATAGGTTTTGAAAGTCTTGCCGCACAAGAAACCCTAATTTCCGAATTCTGGGCCGTCGCATCGACGGGGTGTCGGCGGAGCGTCGACTGACGCGAGCAGGTGCTCGGCGGATGTCGGCAGTCTTGGTCGGTAGCGCTCGGCAGGTTCGGTCAATAGGTGCGCGCGTCGGCTGGCAGGTGCGTCGACGGAGGGTGTCGACATCGACGCTTCAGCAGCTAGCGTCGACGTTGCGTCGACCTTGGTGCGTCAACATCGACGCTTCAGAACGTAGCATCGGCAGTGCATCGTCCGAGCGTCGACTGACGCAGCCAGGTCTCGCTGACATGGCTCGCGTCGACCTAGCGTTGACGGTCGCGTCAGTCAACGCGATTGAGCGTCGGTCTCCGTTTCTCGATCGTTTGCTACTCGCTTCACCGGAAAGCTTGTTCTTCTATTCATGAACATCGAACTTCRTCTTTTACGTGCTAAACTCTTCCGGTTACTTAGCTGTAAGGTGAAAAACAACAAAACATCACCTAATTGCATCAATTAAGATCAAAATGCGGTAAACTAAGCTGGAATTATAAAATTACGGAATCACGCCTTAAACATCCAACTTATACCAAAAACAAATATAAAAACGAACTAAAAAGCTAATAAAAATAAGGACAAATCTACTCTAATCATGCATCACCTTCGTCGATCGTGGTGGCTCTTCCCGCTAGGATCCGCTCCTACTCAACCTATTCTACATGGAAAGATACTTTCATACCCTTTGCTCTATCCTTAAAACTCATGCGTCTTATTCCGAGTCGAATCATTCCCACTTTTTACCAACATTTGTCACTAGTTAAGTCCTCAACACTGTAATAAAAAAAAGTTATAAATTGCCGATCTAGAATTTGTTGAGAGAATTAGAAATCGAGGATCAGGATGTCCAGAAAACTTTGCCCGATCTTAAACCCTGAAATTATTAGAAAATGGATGAACATTATGAAACCTTAGAAAGAAAGAGATAAAACCTGATGGAGAAAGATTAAATCAAAAATTACGTACGTAATTGATGTGTGTATATATTACTGTGGCTATGTTTTTCTATAGCTGTATGCTGGAAATTATTTATGTAGAAAAATCCACAATCAAAGGAAAAATCAAAAAAAAAAAACACAGTTGTGGTGACAAAGAGAGGAAGAGAGGATTTTGTTGTTCTGGTTTTGATTTCCCAGATGAGAGGGCAGCGAGAATGAGAGAAAGACAGAAAAAAAAAACCTAGGTTTTGAAGTAAAGGAGGAAATTAAAAAAAGTACTATTTTGTACCTAAGCAAAAAACCCCAAAAGGTAGCATTTTAACTCAAACTATCCAAGGCTGACACATCAGCTAGCTGAGTTACCAGAAGATGACACTTGTCATCCAGAGCAACCAAAAGCTGACGCATCAGCCATGTGTTAACAATACTAGTATATATGGTCGATTAGATCATATAAAAGTATGTTTTATTTTACATTCATGGGAAAAAGATTGACAATTTCATAAATAGAGAAGTTGTCCGCCTATTTTTAGAATGCACTGCTAGAACTATCGCTTAATTTTTGACTATTGCGAGAAGTTGGTGTAACCTATGTTTTTACAGCTCAACATATCACAAAAAATGATGTATCGCATAAGATGAATTCAGTGATATTCAGCAGTGTGTTAGTGGTTTTATTATTATGGTGTGTCAATAAATCATAATATGCTTTAATATGTTTGTGTTGAACTTTAGGCAAGATGGTGGGGCTAATAATTTACGTGAAGAAATCATTGATGGGTTGAAACAAATGTTGGACGACGAGCATGTGCTTGTGAGGACATTTAGAATAGCAAAGGATAAAATGCAAGAGTGTTATCATTCTAATGTTAGGGTTTGTCTTATTGGGAATAGAACTAATAATAAGGATGCACAGATAAATAATCTGCCCACTGGCAAAGAACTTGTCGTATTGGTCGTTGGTGACTTTGGTGATGCTTTAGGGGCAAGGGACATAGTGGTTGAATTGAAGAGTGGTTCTTTTGCTAAGAATAAATCAGCTTAATGTATCATATCTTGCCTTGAACTATCCTCTGTTGTTACCTTATGGGGAGGATGGTTATAGAGAGGATGTTCCATTTACTAAGCGAAAAAGGATATTCCATTTACTGAGCGGAAAAGATATCTAAGAATGGAAGGAAGTATATCAGTGCTCATGAATACTTTGCATTTAGGCTTCATGATAGAGAGAACGAGGCATCGACTATTCTTTCATCATGAATATTATTACCACAATTTATTGTTGATGCGTATACCATGTTCGAAACTTCTCGATCAAAGTTCATTCGATTTGATTAGAAAAAGTTGTGTCGTGAAATTTATAGGAGTTTGGCCGACATTATCATGTGTGGTGATACTAACTCGATTGCTTGGAGAAAACTTATTATACTACCTTCTTCCTTTACTTGTGAAGCTCACTAGTGATACAGAACTATCAAGATGCGATGGCCATATATCACAAAGTTGTTATCCTGATTTGTTCATAACATTCACGTGCAATCAGAATTAGCCCAAGATTGTCTGTTTCTTTGGTGCATGTAATCTAAGAACTGTGGATAGGTCAGATATCATTTGCAGAGTCTTTAAAGATAAATTGAATGAGTTGGTAGAGGATTTTTACCAGGACCAAATATTTGGGAAGGTCGTTGTAGGTTAGTAAAAATTGAAATCTAATACGTATATTTTATATTATGTTATTGTATTATACATACATACATACATACATACATACATACATACATACATACATACATACATACATACATACATATATATATATATATATATTGTGTGTGTGTGTCTGTTGTTGTTGTTGTTTTTTTTGTGTCTATCAAACATTCAAATACATTTTTTAATCCCATAGTTGTGTGCACCATAGAATTTAAAAACGTGGATTGTCGCATGCTCATATATTGTTGTTTCTGGCAAAAGAGGCCAAGTGTGATGATATTGACTGAATAATTTTAGTTGAGTTACCCGATGAGGCGTCAGACCCCACTTACTATAAAGTCGTGATAAATTATATGATGCATGGTTTATGTGGTATTGTGAAGAAAAATCGGATGTGTATGGTTGATGGTCGGTGCATGAAGCATACTACGAAATAGTACGTGGAGATTACATCGATTGACGAAGAGGGTTATCTACATTACAAACCTAGAGATAATGGGAGAATGATCCGATAAAGGTGGTTCCACTCGCGATAACAGATATGTTGTCCAGAACAATCATCACTTGTTAATGAAGTACGGTGCTCACATTAACGTGGAGTGGTGCAACCAATTGAGATCTATCAAGTATCAAGGGACATAATCATGTGATCATTGCATTTATCAGAGTACTGACTATAGTGAATCTAAAAAACCTATTGATGAAGTGAGCATATACTACGACTGTAGGTATATTTCTTTGTGTGAGGTAGTTTGTAGGTTGTTGGGTTTTGAACTACTTTATAAGTACCCTCTTGTTGTTAGCCTCAGATTCCACTTGGAGAATGAGTAGAGCATTATTTATGAAGATAATGAGATATAGAGGATGTCCTAAATAAAAAAAAAAAAAAGTATGTTCCTTGAGTGGATAGAGACAAATAAGATATATCCCAAGGCAAGACTTGTTACGTACGTCGAGACACCATCTAAGTTTGTATGGGGTAAGTATGCAAGGAAGTAGAAGCCCAAAAAACAAATAATATGCATAATTAGGTTATATTAAGTTCCTCATGGATGTGGTGATAATTACTACCTGAGGTGTCTCCCTAATGTTGTACATGGTGCTACCCGCCACGCAGGTTACAAGAAACATAATGGTGTTCAACATATATCATACTGTGAAGCATGTTATGCATGGGGTTTGCTTGAAGATGACCGGGAGTATATTGATGGCATCACCGAAGCAAGTGTGTGAGCATCCACTCACTCTCTGGGGTCTTTTGTGTCATTATTATTAGTTGATTCTCTTACCCGGCAAAATGTGTCTAGGATAAGTGTTGACCATATCTTTAAATGATATATTTTAGAAAACGTCATATCTTTAACAATCCAGGTAAATAGCCATGTTATTGCTTATTTAATCGTGATCCAAATCTATTGAATATACTCTTTTAGTTTTCTTAATGTGTTTGTGTACAACATTATGATAGGACTGAAATTGAGCGAATCTCAGTTAAAGGATTTAACTTTTTTAAGATTAGGAACTTAGTGAGACGTTGAGGTAAGAGCTTCCATGATTATAATTATATGCCATTTCCAGAGACTGATGGCAGTGGTGTCGGTCACCATAGATTGATCCAGGAAAATTTGAACTATGATCATAGGGCATTTTCACTAGAGCATGTTGCACTTCTTTTAACAATGACAAGTGATCAAAAATATGTGTACTCCAAGATAATGAGTAGGGTCGAATCTGATGGTGGTGGTATGTTCTTCGTTTATGGCTAAGGAGGTATTAGAAAAATATATCTTTAGAGAACTCTATCAGTTAGGTTGAGGTCTAAGGGTCATATCATGTTGAATGTGGCATAGAATCTCTCGTTTTGTTGGGTAGGAGGACCGCGAACTCCTGATTTAGTTTCCTCCTTGAATCCACATGAAGGGTCGTATTTTAATATTACAAAAAGCACTCCGCTTGTGGAATTGGCTATTCATTGCATACTCATAATTTGAGACGATGCCTTGATGATGCACAAACCTTGTTTTGAAACTGTTGACAAGACCTTGCAGGATATGATAGAAGATATTGACCCGACAAACAGACATAAACCATTTAGTGGAAAATAGTTGTGTCTGGTGGAGACTTTTGCTAGATATTGCCTGTTATCTCCAACATAGTCGGCAGGACATAGTAAATGTTATTATCAATGTGTATAGCATGTGGAAATTATACCGTGTTGAGAGTCACTCTTAACACGAGACTCTGGAATCTCGGTAATGGAGAAGAACATTCTAAATTAGAAGGGTCCTCGAAATTAATTGTCAGCATTAGAGATGGAAAGATAGAAGGTGTGAATGACGGTTATACTGCCATATAAATTCCTAAAGATATCCTTCTTCGATATTCAGGCGACCCCTTTCCAGCCATTTTGGAGAACACGTTTCTTATATTTAGAGACTCTATTGATAACCCGATGTTCTTAAAGAATAGGTCCATATAGGCTCCAACTCTAGTTGTTATAGATTCGATCAACGAGTACATGAATGCTTTAAATTCTAGTGAGGAGTACACCTACCTGAGTTCAGACATCATTTGCAAATCCAGTGTTGGGAATGACTTCCTGAATGATCTGCACACGCTTGAATTCTTGAATGGAATAAAGTGTTATGGGGTGGCCAATCATGAGTCACATCTAAAGGTGGTGACTTTTGTTATGTTATTGAGGAACTTAGACCACTCCAATGGGACTAGAATGATTATTACGAAACTTTCTACGTACATCCTTGAATGTAAAATTCTAACTGATGTGAACATGGCGTAAAAGTGTTGATTCCACGGATGAGTCTAAAACTTTCTAATGTTAAGATCTCTTTCAAGTTACAGGGAAGACAATTTTCGCTCATGATTTCTTATGCGATGACGATAAACAAGAGTCGGTGATAATCCCTGTCAAACATCAGACTTTATCTGAAGAATCTTGTACTCGGTCATGGTCAACTATATGTTGTTATTTCGCGCATCACCAATCAAAAGAGTTTGAAAATATAGTATGCGGTGATAACGACACACACTACAAAAAAATGCCATTTGTTGACGGCATATGATGATGGCCAAAATACCGTCATCATATAGTGACGACTACTGATGGACACAAAATTGCTGACGGCTTGCTGAGGGTCAATGATTGTCAGCATCGTGCCCGTTAGTTTTTTTTTTTTTTGGGCGACGGGTTTGCTGACGTGCCACTGACGGTCCAGGTTGTTGATGGGTCAACGCCCGTCAGCAAAATAAAAAAAAGATGCTGATGGGTACTTGCCCATCAGCAATATAAGAAAAATAAAAAATATATATGCTGACGGGTGTCGTGCCCATCAGCAAATCTGATTTAAATTAGATCATTGTCTACTCAAAACAGAGACAGAATAGAAACCAACAAAAAACAAACCAGCCCCAGCCCGCTGCCCGCCAGCACCGTAGACGAGAACACCACCAACCACCGCGACGCGACCACCAGCCACCGGAGATGGAGAGGAGAGAGCGACAACAATGCCACCACCGCGATGCTGCCCCCACCACCACCCCAATCGTTGGCAAGCCACCAGGTATTTTTTTAATTTTTTTAAATAATTGTTTATGTATATATAATTGTAAATTTATTTAAAAAATATTGATTATTATTGAGATTAATTATCAATTAATTCAAGAGATTAGGGTTGAATTGTAATTATTTAGATATTTTGGTTTGATTTTAGAATTAGGGTTAGTTCAGGGTTTAATTTGGAATTTTCAAAAAATTGGGGTTGAATTGTAATTATTTAGATATTTGGATTTATTTTCAAAAATTATAAATATTTGGGATTTATTTATCAATTAATTAAAAATATAGAGTTGAATTATAAATATTTATATAGTTGGGGTTGATTTCAAATATATTGATTATTAATGGGTCTAATTGGAGATAAATTCTAGAAACTAGGGTTGAATTGTAATTATTTAGATATTTGAGTTCATATTCAAAAATTAGGGTTAGTTTAAGGTTTAAATTGGAATATTTCGAGAAATTAGGGTTGAATTGTAATTATTTGATTATTGGAGTTTGATTTTGAAAATTAGGGTTAGTTTAGGATTTAATTATCAATTAATTCAGATTTTAGAGTTGAATTATAAATATTTATATATTTGGGGTTCATTTCAAATATATTGATTATTAATGGGTTTAATTAGAAATAAATTCAAGAAACAAGGGTTGGATTGTAATTGTTTAGATATTTGAATTTGTTTTCAAAAATTAGGGTTAGTTTAAGGTTTAAATTGGAAAATTTTGAAAAATTAGGGTTGAATTATAATTATTTAGATATTTGAGTTTGATTTTAAAAATTAGGGTTAGTTCAGGGTTTAATTATCAATTAATTTAAAATTTAGGGTTAAGTTGTAAATACTTCACCTTTTAAAAGTTTTGGAATGTTTTGATATGCCGTGGTGATCGAAAAGTTGTGTTTAATTAACACTTATGTTATGATGTACATGTTGTGATTGGTTGGGGTTGACGTCAGTGATGACGTGGTGTACGGCGTCGGCCGGGAGTTTCGTCCAATAATGAATTTTAATTTTTTTTGAAAATGTGATGTTGGTTTTAAAAAGTGCATGGTGGGGGTTTTCAAATGTCGTGGTGATCGGCAAGTGAATATTTTGTTTAATTTATAGTTATGTTATATAATCTGTGATATGCATATATATATATATATATATATATATATATATATATATATATATATATATATATATATATATAGGGTTGGGTTCAAATGGAACCATGTCAATATATGCGAACCTAGGGACCAATCCTGACCATTAGATTGGATAATCTCGATGGTTGAGAACATGACACGTCAGCAGGGTAATTATGGAAAATATTGAATTAATTTAATTAAAAGGGTATTTTGGACAAATATCAGCATTTCGAAAGAGCACTGCATTGCTCTCTAGAAAGCACACGGGTAAAAAAAAAGCACTGCGACTGTGTACAAAAAAGCATCACAAATTTCGTTTTAAATAAATGTAATTAAATTTAAAAACCTGAATATTAAAAGCATCGCATGTGATTAATTTTAGCACTACATTATTGTATAAAGAACACTGTTAAAATACGAGTAAGAATTTTGGATTTTTACTATATTTTAGTTCTTTTATGCTTTTTTTAATATTATTACAGCGGTTTTTTTACTACACTATCACTGCTTTTTTCGATTGGCGAGGATTCTATGATTTAAACCGTCCGAAATCCGGTATTTTTTATATAGTTACAGTGCTTTTGACCTACACGAACCACTGCTTTTTATTTTTCAACCATCCCTGCCGCCCGATTACAACCATTCGACCCTAACAACATCACAAATCACCGACACCAAAATGAATTCCGACGATTCTATGCCGAACCCCAAAACGAACCAACACCACAGCCCCATACGGCATATTCCGACGATTCTACCAATTTGTTTTTCCAGATTCCCATACGGCACAACATTATCAAGTCCCTCGATAACACCAAACCTGACAGTGTGGACATATCGTTTATAGTGGGAACAAACAAAGAGTCATTGTTGTTTCTCCTCCCAGATAATTCCCAAACGACTTCT
>BMAC01001002.1:98068-122631 GCA_014905375.1 Phtheirospermum japonicum | reverse complement strand
GTGTTTATTTTGTAACTTTCTACCCCGTGCATCTCACGGGTAAAAAAACTAACTAACTTAAAAACCCAATATAGCTTAAGAATCAAATAATGACTATTAAGTGTATGTTTTCAAGTAAATAATACTAAATATAGCACAATTAATTTTGACTGGTTTTAACTATAAAATGGTACTTAACGACATAACAGTCACGAGCAGATTAGGGTATTCAGTATAGCTTCAACTGGTCAATATTGTACGATATTCTAAACATTCCTATCGACAATACTGTAAATATATACTAAAGACCGAACATGCACGGTGGTATTAGTTTTACGATAAAATTCGATTCAGTTGTAAAATTACGAAGGGAACTCAAATCCCTTGTTAGCTTTAGAATTAAAAATAAAAATAAAATTGATATGATTGTGAAATTACTGAGGAAAATCGAATTTCACTAATTTTAACTTTAAAAATAGATTTAAAATTATATAATTACCAAGGGAACTTAGATCACTTGTTAAATTACTGAGAGGTTAATCATTAGGTACTTACCAAATGATTTGAAATCAATCAATAATTTTAGCATAAAAAATAATTTAACTGTTAAATTACCGATGGAACTCAAATCCATCGGTAATTAGCGATGACTAAGAATCACTTGGTAAATCCTTGGAAATTACCAAGAGAACCATTTTCTCGGTATTTGACTATTTTTGTATCAAAATTCAATTAATGGCATAATTATATTAAATATTAACTTTACAATTTTTGTTTAGTCTAAAGTGAAAAAATACTACCTTTGTTCAGTTTAACCTCAAGAATGGGCATAATTGTATTGGTCCAACTACCGATATTTGGTATAATCGGTCCAACTGAC
The DNA here is from genome assembly GCA_014905375.1 of Phtheirospermum japonicum. Taxonomy (NCBI): domain Eukaryota; kingdom Viridiplantae; phylum Streptophyta; class Magnoliopsida; order Lamiales; family Orobanchaceae; genus Phtheirospermum; species Phtheirospermum japonicum. The sequence goes on along the minus strand of BMAC01001002.1, from coordinate 121,772 downwards.
CAGTACAGTGCAATATCTTCACTATTTACTATAAGTATCAATATGTTAAAGGGTGCGGTTATCCGCACCCGTACAATTGCTAGTTGCACGAGTATCTTTACTATATAAAACAAAACTATGTAGAACTTTATAATATACCTCTAGTGTGTGTTTTTCTACTTCGGAGCATGCCCAGCGCATGTGCATTTTGAGCGGGCATGCGTGTTTCCCCGCGTAGACACGCTTCAACGCGTAGGGAAAAAGAGTGTCAACTTATTTTGCCTGCTCTATTCCGTGATTTTTATTTTTTTTAAATGCAATGGTTGGAATTAAAAGTCGTTGAACACTCGATGGTCCATTAATAATCAACCTTATTTTTATTTATTTGTAATTCGACAAAAAGAAAAAAAAATTAGAATAAGAAAAATTGAGATTTATAACTTTTGATTCATTACATTAACAAAATAATTAATTAAATTCAAAATAATAATAATAAATTATAAAAATAAGTAAAGAGTTCGATTTGAAAATAAAAAAGGGAAAAATACAAAGAAAAAAGAAAATTTAAAATATGTAATTTTTTATTTAAGAATAAAATAAGTAATTAAATTCGAAAAAAACAGAAAATAAAAGAAAAATAGAGAAAATCAAAAAAAAAAATAATTTCTTTAATAATAAATTGTACGAAAGGTAGTGACGGCTAGTTTTTCGAATTTGCCTCAAACCCCTATTGATAAAAATCCCATTCACAATTTCTCAATTTTCTTTCACAATCAAATTCTAAAAGTCACACTTTTTCACTTTCTAATCTTTCTTCATTTCTCTTTAATTTTTCATGGATAATTCGAGTTCAAGTTCATCATCCACCGATCTTGAATAACCACTTAAGCTCGTACATGACTTGTTTGTCAATCAAATACTTTTACACCACCCACCACTCATGAAAAGTTATGCAAGAGCAATGGTGCTTCTTCGAGGTGGAGAGTCAAGTTCTAAATGTCTGTATACGAGAAAAGAAAAGAATTGATAGCGTGTAATAGGGGCAGAAAGATTATTCAAGGATTATTTTGCTGAAAATCCCATTTATAGCGATTGAGAGTTTTGAAGATAATTACGAATGTGCAAACCTTTATTTTTTTAGGATTGTGGAGAAAATGAAAACCAATTCTCCCTACTTTGTACAAAGCAGGGATGCAGTTAGTCATCTTAACTTGTCAACACTTCAAGAAATCTCAGCTGCTACCCAAATGCTTGCATACGATGTTGCTCGTGATGTCTCTGATTAATACTTACATATAGGTGCATCGACAATAATACAATGCTTGGAGATGTTTTATCGGGCCGTTTGGGCGGGACAATACCAAAGCGGACACCAAAAAGAGACTTCAATCATTTTGCAAGCATTTGCTTCCAAAAACTTATGGATCTGACATGCCTACTTCGGCGTACCAAAATGCAACAACGACATTAATGTGTTGGAGAAATCAAATGTATTCATGAACCTTGAAAAAGGTAAAACTCATCCGGTATACTATGAAGTTAACAATAATGAATGTAACATGAGATATTATCTTATTGATGGTATTTATTATGCTTGAGCATCGTTTCGGGTCGGCCCCTAAGGCATTATTCACCTTTGTGAAAACCATCCATCACACAATCTCAAAAAAATACAACACTTTTGCACGATATCAAAAGGCAGTCATAAAAGATGTCGAGAGGGCATTTGGTGTGCTCTAAGCACATTGGCATACTGTGAAAGGTCCATTTCACATGTGGGGTCCAACCGACTTAGATTACATCATGAAAGCTTGTATCATTATTCATACTATGAAAGATGAACGAAATCAGAATTTGAAATTTCCCATCTTGATATGGTGAATATGTACCTCTGATGTTTTCTCTTCAAGCGACCCAATGATAAGTTCAATGCATTTATCAAACGACGAGTCGGCATTCGAAACAAAGAATTACATCACATACTTCAAAAGGACTTGATTGAACATATTAAGGTTATCCATGGCAATCTTAAGTTTGAATATATTTGTAATATTTTTAATTACTAAATTATTTGTATTGTTTTCAATTATCAAATCAATTTAAATGTTTAGAGTATTTATTTTTTGTAATATTTTTAATTATTAAATTATTTGTAATGTTTTTAATTATTTAATAATTGGTAAGGTTTTTAATTAATTTTAATGTTCTTAAAATTTTATTTATCATTTTTTGAAAACAAAATAAATGGAACAGAATATTAATTTCCACAATTTCCCTTCTCACTTTTCCGCTCACCGTTGGAGCTGGTGACATCACACAACTTTGATATGTTCACTGCTGACATCATTTTGAAGATCCAAATATCACATCACCAACATGTTGGCGAACACCCATATCTCTTTCATTCTCCTCGCCACAAACACACACTCACGGGGCCGACGTCGTCGCCATCGGCCAGAACACACATAAAACTCACATATTCAGCAAACAAACTCACAAAAAAAAAAACACACTTATACCTAACACACACAAACATTCAACACACATATTAACTCACACAAACACACAAATCTCTCATAAACCCTTACAATAAGAATAACAGTTGATATGATAAATAATGCTAGCTCGCTTGAACCGGCCTTGCCGAACTAACATTCTCCAACTTTGAGTGTATTGGGGACCGTTCTAATTTATAGCAGCTAATCTAGCAAGCTCGACCTGGTGAAAGGTCGTCCCGATGCGTGAGTTGTGGGCCTTTGAGGCCCAACAACTTTAGGGTTTGAGGTTAGAACTCGAAAATGAATCTTAAAGGAAGAATGACTACTTTTGGTATGAGGATACCTAGTTTCATTCCAAATGAGAGATTATTTACTTGTTGATCAATTCTTTTACTTATTATAAATAGGGACTCAATGCCTTATTATAAATACATTCCCTTTTACATAATTTCACGCATATACATTAGTTTCCAGGGATGGTAATATGAATTTGGTCCGTCTTGGCCCGCCTGCCCCGAGGCCTTTGGGGCAGGTCCGAGATCCGCTTTGACCCGCTCTTCATACAGGGCGGGTCTGGTTATTTACACTACTTCGACCTGGCCCATAAATGTATGTGTTTTGTGTATATATATTTATGTATAATACTATAGAAATATAAATAATATGTATTCTTCATAAGAAATATAAATACTATTTTTTTAAAAAATCTCAACTATAAATATTCTTGCTCTAATTTCCACATTCCTATTCTTACGACACTAAAAGTTTTCTCTAGTTTTATTCGTCACTCTGCCTCCACCTTCAGCAAGTTCCGTCACCGCAAGTCCACGCCTCCACTAATATGCGTTCTAGTTCCTCTGCCCACCTCTCTGTCTATTTTTCTCTTTCTTTTGTAGCCAAATTCAATTTTGTGATATGAGATCTTGAAAAGTGTGGTTGACATTTGTTGTTAGATTTTGTAATTAATTTTTGAAACAACAAATTATTTATCTATATTTATCTCTTTTGTTTATGGTGCAATCGTCATTTGTGGTTGATTTTTGAAGGTCATCACTTGGACTCCCTTTCCTTATAGTCTGTCTTGAGTGTTGTATATATATTTTTTAATTATTTGTTAAACAAGTTGGGGCGGAGCGAGGCACGGTGCAATTATGATGGACTCGTGGCAGGCTATGAGTTTGAGATCGTGGGGCGGGTTCGGGTATTCAACTACCCGTACCGCTCCGCCCCATTGTCATCCCTATAAGTTTGTACACTTTATGACTTGAGCGTTGAGTGTTTACAATAGAAGCGATGCAATATTTGTTCTGCCAGTTAATCTGAGAGCAATTCAAGGTGGTCCAATTTGATTTTTGATGACCATTTTTTTTGGACGCATCAATATCACATTCAAACACATTGGCTGCGCTTGGATAAAAAAATGTTTGGTTTCCCTCAACTAAGCAAAAGAAAAAAATGACAAACAAATTATTGTTTATGACTCAAAAAATATCACTCATTTTTTTCTTAATTTCTTTTTTCTCATTTCTCTCTCATTTATTTTCTCATATCTCTCCTCTATCAATTACCATTAATTTTATACCGCACAAAAATCTTATTTTATTTGCCCTCTCTCATTTCTCTATTATCATTAATTCTCACTACACAAAACCTTTTGGGCCCCATTTGAACTTTTTTTACCAAATAAATTTATATCCAATCACTATTTTACCAAAAAATTATTTTCACTATTTTTTAATGAAACGAAAATATACGAAAGGATATCATCGCACCCGGTATATTTTGAAATCCTTTTCTCACCAATCTTTTAAGATAATTAAATTAAATATGAACCAAGTTTGTACAATCGTTTATTTGTTTCACGTGTAACATTGAGAAATTAGTTAGACGCATCTTCCTACTAGTAATTATAATTAGTACTAAAATAAATAAATAACATAAAAATAAATGGACAGTAAAATCGAAACGTGACACGGTATAAGTACCTAAAAGAAGCCAGTGGCAATGATCTCAGCACGACTCATTCCAGCTCAGCCGGAACGACATTTTACCTTTCCTCCGCCCCACCACCGCCAAACCCTTCGCCTGAAACATCTCACTATCCGCTCTCTCTTCAAACACTTCAACCCACACAAGGCAAACACTATCAAACAACAACAATATCACATTTCTTATTAGTCAACACATCGATCTGAAAAAACGACACTTTATTTCTCTGTTTCGCCACAGACGGAGGTTTGTTTCCCTCTTTCTCGTTTGTATTATAATAGACGATTTCAAGTATAGATATGACGCTATCGGTTTCGGACTTGCCTGCGATATACACGTTGCTCGCCAATTCATTGAGCGTCGACATAAATGTGCGAAAGCCAGCGGAGGATTCACTAGCGCAGTTTGAGAGCAGACCTGGTTTCTGCTCTTGCCTTATGGTACTCAAAGTGTTTGTTATTATGTCTCGGTTATTAAATTTTTTTTTGTGTGTGTGCTTATGTCAGCGCTGAGCAATTTAACTTATTTAACATTTGTGTGTGTGTGTGTGTTTGTGTGCGCGTGTGGTGCAGGAAGTGATAACGGCTAAAGATTTAGTGGGGCAGACAGATGTGAGATTAATGGCGTCGGTGTATTTGAAGAACAGCGTCAATCGGTATTGGAGGAACAGGCGTGATTCAGCGTTAGTGATATCATCATTTTCCCGTGCTCGGTTTGGTTTATGTATCAACCACCATTGAAAATGCATGTTATGGGTTTAAGCTGCAGCATTTTTCTTTGGCCTTCATAAGACCGCAAGTTGATCATTTTTGTGGGGAAAATATCCTCATTTAGTCTAGAGCATTGGGTCAGACAAATAAGATATTGCTGAAAAGTGCTGCTGATAAATCTTTTGGGATGTGTCTTTGCCTATGAACTTGAGCAATATTATTAAATTTTATACTTTTCATCAATGAAAGAGTGTCTTAACTTATTGTAGTGTTTGCATGCATGTCTTAGAGCTATACATGCCAGTATTTTGTCTATACTCTCTTGGTGCTTGGGAGATAACACGAGCTGTTTTGCTTTGACATTGTGATGAAATGTTACCCAGAGAGTCATCAAATCTAGGCTTTTTTATTTTGTTTTGTGCCTTTTATGGGCCTGCTAGATATAACATTTGTTGCTTGATGACATGATCTGACTATGGAAATGGCTTTGCAGGGGGCTGAGCAATGAGGAGAAACTGCATTTAAGGCAAAAACTATTGTCTCACTTGAGAGAAGAAAATTATCAGGTAACTCTATGTTAGTTGAAAGAACATCGAATTTAGTCTACTTTGAACTAGGCAACCATGTTTTCCTACCAGTGTTTAAGTTTATTTACCCATTGCTAAGGACTGGTTCTTGTTTATTTGGGTTGCTTTGCTTACTGGTGCCATCTACACCACAGTTATTCTTATCTAGCAAAGGACCATCTGAAATTTTATGTCATATGTTCTATAATTATAAATTTGATTATGGCACAGATTGCTCTCACATTGGCCGTCCTTATTTCGAAAATTGCTCGCTTTGACTACCCAAGGGAATGGTATGTTTTTTTTTTCCTTGAATTGTATAGGAAACTGTATTTAACATATTTAAACAGTGGCTATCTGTTAGTAGTTACACTTTTAACATAATTCTACATTGATTCTAATGTTGACATGTCTTCTTCATACTTCGATCAATTGAATGAGCCATCTTCATATTAAGACCTTAGACCTGCGATATCTCTGCATTCCTACTGTTGCTATCTTGGATTCTAACTGAACTTTAATTAGTATGGAGAATTAGCACATTTTAACAGAGGCATTAGGCACCTATTATATTTTACGCCTGGGGATTATTCAAGCTACATTGGAATGATGTACCAAGATTATGTTTTTTTCCACATGGTTCAGTGAAACTTATGTAGCAGTTATAGTAACACTTTATGCATGGCACATCTTGTCTAGTTTATGATCTTGTGTTCAACCCTTTTATTTATTAGGCTTCCTGAATCTTATTCTGAATACAGGTCAGACTTGCTTTCTGTGTTAGCGCAACAGCTTCAATCAGCTGATATATTGACTTCTCATAGAATATACTTGATYCTTTTCCGGATATTAAAGGAGTTGTCAACCAAACGTCTTACCTCTGACCAGAGGACCTATGCTGAGGTGATCATTATTACATAATTTTGTTTAGAAATTATTGTGTATATTCCAGTTGTTGCTGAAGCTATTATCAAATGGATGAGAAATTCAGAACTTGGATCTTGAGGTCAACACAAAGGAATTTCATGATAAAGAGAGTACATGTGGTGTTCAAGGCTGTTGATGAAGTTAATTTATCTGCTTAAAGTCTAAGTGTTGTGGCATTTTAGTTTATTTTATTTGTCTCGTCAAATTATTTGCATTCTGTAGAATAGGGTTGAAGGTTTAATCATAAGCCTTGAGATACAATTAAAATTGTCATCTGTCTTTTATCTGGAGTCCATAGTTCTTTAGGATTGGTTGGAGTTAATCTTTTAGTAATGTCCTAAATAGAGCCATATCCCCTGCTGTAGGACGAAAAGCTTTTGGAGTATATAGATGCCCTTATAGCGCGCTTTAGCTGTTATTTGAATAAAGTTAAAGCAACTTTCTGTTTTGTGATGAGGTCTCATTTTCTTGAGAATTTGGTTGCAATGTCTATTCAGTTAGATCTTTGGTCCGAATGTCTGATTTATCAACAAATTGCTCCACACATCCATGCTTTTCTCATGCCATGGGGCTTTTATATATTTAAAATTATATATATATATATATATATATATATATATATATATATATATCCTGCTGATTTCAGTCTTAATCATAATATTAATTTGCTTGTTCACTGGATGTGTTCATGGTTTCTCATTTGGCAGATAGCATCTCAATTCTTTGATTACAGCTGGCACCTTTGGCAGATTGATGTGCAGAATATATTGCATGGTTTTTCAGCACTAGCTCAAAATGCATCTGAGTTGAATCATAGTGACATTCACYTAACCTGTGAAAGATGGTTATTGTGTTCAAAGATAATACGCCAACTGATAATTTCTGGTTTCCCAAGTGATTCAAAGTCTATACAGGTAAAGTTCTGTTTTGTTTTGGTTATAACACTTATGAAGCATTCCCCTTCTCCCATCATTTTCTCACACTTTAGTATGGAGAATTAGCACATTTTAACAGAGGCATTAGGCACCTATTATATTTTACTCCTGGGGATTATTCAAGCTACATTGGAATGATGTACCAAGATTATGTTTCTTTCCACATGGTTCAGTGAAACTTATGTAGTAGTTATAGTAACACTTTATGCATGGCACATCTTGTCTAGTTTTATGATCTTGTGTTCAACCCTTTTATTTATTAGGCTTCCTGAATCTTATTCTGAATACAGGTCAGACTTGCTTTCTGTGTTAGCGCAACAGCTTCAATCAGCTGATATATTGACTTCTCATAGAATATACTTGATTCTTTTCCGGATATTAAAGGAGTTGTCAACCAAACGTCTTACCTCTGACCAGAGGACCTATGCTGAGGTGATCATTATTACACATTTTTGTTTACAAATTATTGTGTATATTCCAGTTGTTGCTGAAGCTATTATCAAATGGATGAGAAATTCAGAACTTGGATCTTGAGGTCAACACAAAGGAATTTCATGAATATAGAGAGTACATGTGGTGTTCAAGGCTGTTGATGAAGTTAATTTATCTGCTTAAAGTCTAAGTGTTGTGGTATTTTAGTTTATTTTATTTGTCTCGTCAATTTTTTTTGCATTCTGTAGAATAGGGTTGAAGGTTTAGTCATAAGCCTTGAGATACGATAAAAATTGGCATCTGTCTTTTATCTGGAGTCCATAGTTCTTTAGGGTTGGTTGGAGTTAATCTTTTAGTAATGTCCTAAATAGAGCCATATCCCCTGCTGTTCGACGAAAAGCTTTTGGAGTATATAGATGCCCTTATAGCGTGCTTTAGCTGTTATTTGAATAAAGTCAAAGCAACTTTCTGTTTTTTGACGAGGTCTCATTTTCTTGAGAATCTGGTTGCAATTTCTATTCAGTTAGATCTTTGGTCSGAATGTCTGATTTATCAACAAAACTGCTCCACACATCCATGCTTTTCTCATGCCATGGGGTTTTTATTATTTAAATTTTATATATATATCCATCCTGCTGATTTCAATCTTAATCATAGTATTAATTTGCTTGTTCACTGGATGTGTTCATGGTTTCTCATTTGGCAGATAGCATCTCAATTCTTTGATTACAGCTGGCACCTTTGGCAGACTGATGTGCAGAATATATTGCATGGTTTTTCAGCACTAGCTCAAAATGCATCTGAGTTGAATCATAGTGGCATTCACCTAACCTGTGAAAGATGGTTATTATGTTCAAAGATAATACGCCAACTGATAATTTCTGGTTTCCCAAGTGATTCAAAGTCTATACAGGTAAGGTTCTGTTTTGTTCTGGTTATAATATTTAGGAAGCATTCCCCTTCTCCCATCATTTTCTCACACTTACCCCCCACCCCCACCCCCAATCCAATTTTTAATATGATGATATAAGTTTGTAACATTAATGGAGTTATATTGCCTTTTAGGAAGTGCAACCTGTCAAGAAGGTCTGTCCTGTTATGTTGAATGCCATCCAGTCATTCCTTCCCTACTGTAAGATTTCTCTTCTATTTCCATTCCTTAATTTGGACCTCATCAAATGTTAGTTTATTTTTAAAGCCATAGTCGCCCCACCCCCCTCCTACTTCCCATGTTTAGACGACTGGAATTTTGATTAGCATCTCATTTCTAGGTTGACTTATTTGTGAGATTGTGCACATTTCTGTTGTGCAGGTTTCTGGTGTGTATTTTTTTTAGGGGATTAATTAGTGTATTCTGATTCACTTTATGCAGATTCATCTTTCCAAGAGACACATCCTAAATTCTGGGATTTCTTGAAGAAGGCATGCACTAAATTAATGAAGATTTTAATAGCAACTCAGCACCGGCATCCTTATTCATTCGGTGACCAAAGCGTCCTTTGGCATGTCGTTGACTTTTGCTTAAATAAGATAACAAATCCTGAGCCAGATATATTATCATTTGAAGAATTCTTGATTCAGTGTATGTCAATGATGAAGTCTATCCTAGAATGTAAAGAATACAAGCCAACTTTTACTGGTCGTGTTATGGATGACAACCGAGTTACCCTTCAAGAGATGAAGAAAAATGTATCTAGTGCAGTTGCTGGTGTCTTGGCTTCTCTGCTGCCCAGTGATCGTGTGGTGCTACTGTGTAATATTTTGATAAGGAGGTAAGGATGTCATTTGGACTCTTGCGTATTGTCTCTTATGTTAGATGTGTCAACCATCAATGTAGATCGGTTTAAGAAGTACACCAGGGAAAAGAAAAGGCTACTACCAGGTGACTTAGGCATTTGGGTCTCTCACAAATAATGCCCCAGTAACTTGTATTTTTAGAGAGAGGTTGAAATATAAATAGTTCTATACCAGCTCACTTCCATGTGATTAATGGGCTGACTTTGTAAATGAGCATCACCGATGTAGATATATGCTTCTTCCATCTCCTAGTCTCTAGATGTGTATTTATGGTGCAAGTTTTTGTAATTTAAATATTTGTGTTTCCGTTAGGTGAGATTTTCTTAGGATTCCTTTATATGGCAATGGAACTTTCTATATTTTCGAAATGGATTTTATAGTGATTATATGACTTATCATGTCAACCTGAAACAAATTTAAGTGATGCTCGTATTAGCTCCGGACATTTTTGAGCAGTTAAGTTTTGATTAATTGAATTTGTCTTGAAGCTTCTGGCCTTGTTGGTATTTACTTTACATTTGAGTATTTGACTCATTATTTCACAGCGGCTGAAGTAATTGGCCCTGGTTGTCAATGGCCTCGTGGTGCTATGATTTGAAATTATGATAAAATCTTTATGTATGCATCAGCTTGAATTTTCTTTATTTGTTTGGTTTGTTCTCTTTTTTTCCTGTATTTCTCTCATTGCTGTTATTTCCTTCAAGCAGGTACTTTGTTTTAACAGCTAGTGATGTGGAAGAATGGTTCAAGCACCCCGAGTCTTTTCATCATGAGCAGGATTCTGTGTTGTGGTCGGAGAGATTGAGGCCATGTGCTGAAGCACTATACATTGTCTTGTTTGAGAATCACAGTCAAGTAGGTCTCCTTGAGCTTTATGTGTAAATTTCCACAGTTCTTTGTTGGCTTTTTGTACATTTCTTGAATTAGCTGTGTTATCATGGTTGTCATTGACGTAGCTGCTAGGTCCAGTTGTAGTTTCAATTCTTCAGGAAGCAATGAATGGCTGTCCTTCTTCTGTTAGTGAAATAAGCCCAGAATTGCTTCTCAAGGATGCTGCTTATGGTGCTGCTGCATACGTCTACTATGAACTCTCAAACTATCTGAGCTTTAAAGACTGGTGAGCCCTTTTCTTGTTAAAATGTTAATGTATTGACCATTTCGGTCAATTTTTGCTGAGTATTTCTCTCTGTCCTGTTGACCCTGTTGGCAGTGGAAATATTAATGTTTATTGCTCATAATCTCATGCGCCTGGCAGTGAATGGGTGAGTTATATAACACACAAATGAGTGCCCTGTGCATGTTTCTACAAAAAGATATATTAATAAAGCTCCTACAATTGTAGTTCTTTTAACCGGGAAGTAGTGGGATGGAACTTTGAGACACGAACTCATAAACTAACTGATTTGTTATTCGAAAAAAATTGTCGTAAGGGATCGCATATAGCTTCGTGCAAGTTCTTAAGTGATACCAAATTAGAGTTGCTGCTGGGAAAAGTTTTCGAGCCCAGTTTCAATCGGGTATCCAGACTCTGTAACAGGGTGCTACCCATCTTATACCAAATAGGATTCAGGTGTTCTAGTTGTACTGTGGTTATTTGGAGGACGTTTGAGGCCTGACCACGTTGGTTGTGGATATCCTCTAGCCTGGCTGATGCACCTCCCACTCTTGTTGTTTTTTTTTGAAAGTTTGTATCTGTTTCAGTGAAGAATGCTGCTTTTTCCAGTAAACTTTATTGTATATGTGATAATATTAAATTGTCCACGCCTTCATTATGTAATACATTGGCACACACTTTTTATCCACTATTGAACTTTTTTATATTCTTCTGGTTGAGTTTATGATGAGCATTCCGGGACTCTTCTGTAGGTTTAATGGTGCATTATCTGTTGAGCTCACAAATAGCCACCCAAACATGCGGATCATCCACAGGAAAGTTGCATTGATATTGGGGCAATGGGTTTCAGAGGTAGACTGCTTGATGAGCTGTTTGAATATGTCATTAGCAAACTTTCTCCTTCAGAATATGTTTGTTTCTTTTTGGCCTTACTGCATTGAGTTTAACCACATGCTTAATTTGAGATGTTTATTTTGAACGAGACAGTTATAAGAAGATAAATGCTTGTAGATCTGAAATGTGTAGTGCTCGTGCTCAGATTTTTCCGGTGATATGCTTCTACTTAGGCCGACATTTTTCCAGATTGGCAGTATATTATGAAAGATGCCATTTAGAAATCTTATAAAAGTAAAATTGCCAACAGTCTAATTGTATTTCGAATATTGGTTTTGGTGATCAGTGAAGCAGACTTTTGGTGAACTTGCTATTTGCAATAACGTTAGCTTTGTTAATGTTTGATATTCAAAAAGTAGTGAATTGCTTTGTAAGATGACCATTTGAAATCTCTCTCTCTCTGTTAATCAATAAATCTCAATGCACTAAGTAATCAATGGAATTTTCAGCATGACTTTCTGATGTTCTCCATTGTATGGAAATATGGTATGGGTTAAGTAGGAGATGGGCTCAATTGTTGGATGATCTGATTTCACTATGCCGTCCATTTTATATAACTACTACTCGACATAATGGACTCTGATCTTGCTTCTTGTACAGATTAAGGATGACACCAGACGACCAGTATATTGTGCTTTAATAAAATTACTTCAGGAGGAAGACTTGTGCGTTAGGGTATAATTCATTTTATTTTAAAACTATATTTATATGGTTTAAGTCTTTTATTATGTTTTCGTAAGAGTTCTTTCATCTTTCAGTTGGCAGCATCACGGTCTCTGTATTTTCATATCGAAGATGCAAATTTCTCAGAGCAGGATTTCTCGGATCTTCTTCCACTATGTTGGGACTTATGTTTTAAACTGGTGGAAGAAGTCCAAGAGTTTGATTCAAAAGTAAGTTCTCTTGTTGTCAACATTTTTTATAAGTGGTAAATAAAAGTCTTTTGGTGGGCTTCCTGATGTCATAGTTGTCCATAACAATGTAACAACTAACAAGTACTGTATTTTTTTTTCCTAAAAAATTTCTTCTATTTTCACTTCTCTCAATATGATTTGCTTTAGTTTTTTAGGCTTCCTGTCATTATTCGTTGGCATATATGCCCAAGCAGTAGAAATATATGAAGTCAACCTTCAGTTATCCAGAAAAAAAGTAATTATTTGGTAGACTATTTAAGAGGAACAAAATATAATCACTTCTTACATCTCCCTTGGCGTCACCAGTTGTTAAATAAAGCATGCGAACATTTGTTATGGTGAACTAATGTGGACAAATTCAATTTAATTTGGTCAAGAAACTTTGCTTTTTCACCACTATCATAAGTGAAAAGTACAGCAGTACGTAGTTGGCTGATTTTAATTTCTGGTTTGTACCTTGAAAACACATGTTTCATCATCTGTTCAATAAATAGGCATCAAGACAAATTCCAGGACAGGTAGTCACTTTTGATGCGGCTGAAGTGGTTAATTTTTTGTTCTCCTATATATTGAAGTCAAACAATTCTTACATGGTTAACGTAGGTAGTGTAACTTAGGAGAAGTTTTTGATGTATAATCCGATTGTTTTTACTTAATAATATGAATGTTAAAACTTAAATATGGTGAGGTTAGTAGCGTGGTATTATCCAAGTTATGTTCTCTTACATTGAATTGCTCTTGATGATGCTTATCTCCCAAAAATCACTATATTTCTGCCTGAAAATTTTCGAACTCTTCTCTCATCATACTCCAAATGTCAACTGACTTTAATTTATTTCATCTATATCCTATGTTTAGGTCCAAGTGCTAAATACAGTATCCGGTCTGATAGCACGCATTACTGAAGTTATTCCTTACGCGAACAAGTTGGTTCAGTTCTTTCAGAAGGTACAACATTTACACTTTTGTAGTTTTTCCCCCTTCCTAAAGGCATGTTTTTCTTCTGCAGGTATCCACTGAATATTAACATGCTAAAATTTTCATGGCCCCGAAAATTAGAAGATAATAGTGTTATGTGGAATTAAATATTCGAAATGTCACTTACAACTGGTCTGAAATTCTTTTGAAGCTTTGCCTTTTTTTTTTTTTCCCAATAGACATTTATGTGAACTTTACACATGAAATGTGATTGAGGACGGTTGAAGGGGCATGGACATGTTGGTGAATTGTTTTTTTTCTTTTCAAATTTGTCAGCTTACTTTATTTCTGTACGTCATAGGCGTGGGAAGAATCTTCTGGTGAAAGCCTTCTACAGATTCAGCTTCTCACAGCCCTAAAGAACTTTGTAGCAGCACTTGGTTATCAGTCACCCATCTGTTACAACCTGCTGATGCCCATCTTACAGAGTGTGCTTAATGTAGACAGCCCTGATGAACTTCTGGAAGATAGCATGCAGGTCTGTAGTTCACTGTAAGCGTTTAATTGAATCCATCACTACCTTAAGCATTCCGAAGTCATTGTTTTTTCTGTATAATTTTCGTGCAGCTTTGGGAAGTTACTCTTTCCCATGCCACCTCATTGGCTCCTCAGCTGTTGGGTTATTTCCCATGTTTGGTGGAAATCTTGGAAAGAAGTTTTAGTCACTTAAAGGTGTGGAGATATCATTTTTGCTTCTTGTGTTGTTTTGCTTTGCAACAGTACGTAGTTTTGAAATCTAATTTGATATGCAGGTGGCTGCCAGCATCATTGAAGGCTACATAGTTCTTGGCGGATTTGAGTTCCTCAATATGCATGCATCAACACTTGCAAAAGTTCTTGATTTGGTCGTTGGTAATGTCAACGACAGAGGGCTGCTTTCAATTCTTCCACTTGTGGATGTTTTGGTTCAGGTAGTTTACTCCAGACTCAATTAGGAAGTTAAAGCTCTACTTGGAAGAACAATATAATAATCTTGCAGAGATGTTATAAGAGCATCTTTAATGTAGTGGTGCATTTTGGAGAGAAGCGGGTCCCACCCTTTTTTCTATTTTTAATTTTTTTAAGTTCTCTCAGTTTTATCTCACTTTTCTCTCAACTTGCTACATATTTTACCGTTCCAAGTCCAGAAATATACTTCCATCTGCATTTTTTACTACTTTTTTTTTAATATGTTTATCTCTTTCCTCTGTCTTACATTTCCTTTTCTTTTTTCTCAACATATCCTTACATTTTCTTATATTAAATCACCATCCCTCTATTTTTCTTCTCAAATCCACTTCCAAAATGCACCTTTGCTTTGAAGATGCTCAAAGATGACTCCTATGACTCCTGTCATTCTCTGCGTTTGTGCCAATACTGTTCTTTCAAGAAAAGGTAATAAATCTCTCAGGGTCCAAATGTGGAATGTGGTTAAGGTTTCTCCTTCTGAAAACTGCATTGCCTCTTGGAACTTCGTGACCATATTGCACACAGTACATGTAATTGTATTCATGAGTTGCTTTACTCAATGCAACAAATTCTACATTTTTGTCATGGACATACAATCTCTAGAGGCTCGTATCTACTCGCCCACGTCAGAGTTTGGACAACCGTTTTAATTAATTTTTATTTTGTAATTGTTTTTGTTATAGTAGTATTAATGAGCTTAGGCCTTAGTTTAATATTAGTATGTGATAGGATTGGGCTTTAGTTTAATTATAGGCCTTCTATGATTGTGACTATAAATAGGCCTTGAGTGCCAAAGAAGATAACACGAAGTCAGTTACAGCTATCACGTTCCTCTCCCTTATGTTTTCTTCCGCAATTCTCTTCTACTCCATTTCCCCCCATTTCTACAGTATCTGTATCTATCCTATATTTTTAGCATGAATTAAATTACAAAAATAGTAAAGACCACAACAATTTTGCTCGGAATAAGTTTATTTCTCTTATCATTTTTCTACTTTGCCTATGTAGTGTTTTCCAGCTGAAGTGCCTCAATTAATAAGCACCACTATACAGGTCAGTCGATATTCTTTACCTTTGTGCATATGCGGTGACTCTAATAATAGAACTTACTTTTTATAACAGATTTCTATCATAGATTTGTAATATTCAAAATTTGCCATATTTTGCTAGAAATTAATTGTCATATGCCTGAGTGCGGGAGACGACCGTGATCCTTCCAAGACAGCTGTAAAAACATCTTCAGCAGCCATACTTGCAAGGATTTTGGTTGTGAATACTAATTATCTTGCGCAACTGACATCAGAACCATCATTGTTAGCATATCTCCAGAAATCTGGATTCTCAAACGAAGAAAACATACTTCTTTGCCTGGTTGATGTATGGCTTGACAAGGTGAGTGGTCTATATATGTGCTATAAAACAATAAATTTGTATTTGCTTTCCTTCTGTGCTGGATACATTCTATTTATAGATTTGCATGGAAGCTTACCTGACTTAATTACCTTTTTTTTTCCAAAACATTCTTTAGGTGTTGTATAAAAGAAGTTTTTAATAGAAATTGGAAGAATTTGCATGGGGAAAGTTTGTGGGATACCATTTGATATGTTTGCAGAAATTTTTAATCTGGGTTTGGGTGCATTCTCCGTGGTTATATACAGTTTTTGGGTTTTATACACCTGTTCTTTATCTTGTGGGTTGCAGGCCGACAATGTGATGTCCACACAAAGAAAGACATTTGCTCTAGCCCTTTCTATAATTCTAACATTGAGGATGCCTCAAGTTCTTGATAAACTTGATATGATCCTAAGGTACTTCATCATCTTGATCTTTGATTTAATTATGTCTTGCTGTTCAATTGATTTTAATCACAAAATTTTGACCTTTTTTTTTCCCTTTTTTTTTCCCCTGGTAGTGTATGCACAAGTGTAATATTGGGTGGAAGTGAGGACTTAACTGAAGAAGAATCAAGGTTTGAATTGATACTGTCACTTTATATGCTTGATTTTTTTTCTGAAGGGCTGATTTCCAAAATTACGATTAGCCTAGGATCTTGGTACACACACATGACCACAACCAAAAAAACAAACAAACAAAAATAAACTTTACATTTGTTACTTTTACATACAAACCTCACTGGTTTGTTTGTATCACTTCAAGAGGGATATTTCTAAATTTGAAGGAGAACTCTTTTCCAGGCAAAACCTTAAAATAAAAACATTATGACCTTATCTTACCTGACAATAAAACTCTGCTTGTTTTGTAACAGTAGCGACAATATGCAATCTAGCCAGCTGCAGGTCCCTGGCAAAGAGTTCAGGAAGAGACAGGTACTTTACTTTCAGCATTATATTAAAAACCTTAAAGCTGCTCAATCATATATTTTATCGATGAATTTGTTTCCTCATTTTTTTCCAGATCAAGCTCTCCGACCCAATAAACCAAATTTCACTTGAGAATTCGTTGAGGGACAACCTCCAGACTTGTTCAGCCCTCCACGGAGAATTGTTTAATACTGCTATGTCTAAAATACATCCCGCCGCATTTGCACAACTGAAACGAGCATTGAACATGCCATAGACTAAATGTGGCTTTGCCAAACTTTTGCAGTCAGAAATGCATTTTTCGTGTTTGAGGGTCCTCGTAACTTTCCTGTGAACATTTGTGAGTAAACTGTTTGTTTTGGTAATTTTTCCCAGCAGGGAGGTGCGCGCACACACACACACACAAAAAAAACACTTTTTTGTGCACAAACAAATTATCTGATTTTTATTTTATTTATTTTCTTTTTTTTTTTACAGGCAAGATTGAAGATTTTTTTTGACTTTATGAGATGAGCACTTCACAGATTTTTTGGTTGGTTTGATTCTTATTTGTTAGCAGCGGCGTTGTTTTAATTCATTGGGGTCTTTTGTGGAAATTTTGCCGACCGTATCCAGGACAACCACACTGTAAATAGTGTGATCCTTTCATGTCATAGTTTTTGGGGGCATGAGGGTGAGAGTTTGAGGCGCATCATCTTTGCTAGAGAAATGTAGCTAGATTTACATGTGAACGAACTGAGATGGGTGTAAAATGTTATTTGAAACATGAATAGTACCTTTGAAAGGGTTTGATATTAAAGTTCTAATTTCCTTGACAAGGTTTGTCTTGCCAAGTAGTTTTGCAACGTTACAAATCTGTGACACAATGCTCATTCGATCACGTCCAATTTTCTTTAGGGGAAACCAAAATGGGTTTATATTAACTACGATGTTTATTATATTTTAAAATTACAAATCTCGCTTAATAATTGTTGAAAAAGATAATAAATTTATCAACAATTAAGTTTAAAAAGTACTCCCTCTGTTCCTTATTAATTATCGTTCTGGTTTAAAATTAGAGAATTAAGAATTGAGAATAATAAAAAAATTGAGAAAGAAAAGAATTCAGAATGTTAAGAAACAAATGGAGTAATATTTATAAATGTTCCATCAATTATATTATCATAATTCAACTTATTAAATTTACAAGTACGAAAGCAACACAAAATTGCAATTCTTAACCTAGAAAGAAGCTATGTTATATATTTAGCTTCCAGAATCTTCACTCTAGGCCTGTTCATACGAGCTGAATGAATTCTTCACTCTAGGCCACTGGCCTTGTACATTAATAACTTGTGTGGAACACTAATATAGATCCATTTATTAACCGAAACGCAAGTATTGTTGCTATCAGGCGTTATCAACACCACCTCAAAATTATTTTTTTTTTTAAATGCGGGAATGTAGCCAAGAAAGACATCCGTTAGAATACAAGTTAAATTCTTAAGTACTGCTATCTCAACATTACCTCAAAATTATTACAAAAAGAGAGAAAGAGAGAACATATTGATATCCATATTAAGAAGTGGTAGCCAAGAAAGATATCCGTTATAATATAAGTGAAATTCTTTTCAAGTTCTTTTAATATCTTTTCCTAATATTTGGTTTAGCAAGAAGAAAGGCCCAACGCAAGGGCAGGATAAAACACGACACATTTTTGGAAGTATTTGAAATAGGACTCCCATTTCTTGAAACTAAACAAAGGCAACATGCAAATACAAAGGAGCGGCCAAAATTTCATAGAGAAAATACACTAAAACAAGAATTTTCTTGTTCTTAGGAATCGGCCCCACCATCTGCTGCGGTATCCATTGGCTCAGCATCAGCTGCTGCATCCTCAGCTTTGTCCCCTTTTTTCCCTGCCAACACCATTTTTTGCATATTACCAACTAAACAAGGCAAACAACATATGATGCTAAGATAAAAAACATAATATTCATCAAGTTGACCTATTTCTAACTAACCTTTCTTCTTTTTCCCACCGCCTTTCTTCTTCGTCTTTGTGGCCAACGCTAACCAGGCTTTAATCTCCGGATCATCAATTGTTTTGGTCGGTTGCAGCTCCTGTAGAGGATAAGAAGTGATTCGATCGGATCCATTCGGCATTAGCAAAACGGTGAACTTGATGTGTGCAACAAGGTCACCTGGAATACAAGTGCAGTTTCAGCTTAGCAAGGGGTAAAATAGAAAAAATATCAAAAAAATGGAATATATATTCAAATCTGTATTTCGTACCAGGCTTCTCGTGAAGTACAGGATATGGCTGTAAAAGATCATGATTCACACATTCCACAAGGCCCAACCGAGCACGCTTCTCTTCCAAAGCCCTGCATGCAACACATTGATCCAGCCAATTATCAAAAGAAAAACAAACAGTGTTTGAACAAACACAACTGCAGAAAAAATTGCAACAGCGCAACAAACCTCGCGGAAAATGGCATGATTGGGAAGTTTTGGCTTATCTCACTAAATATGAACCGAGATGCCTTCATCTTAAGGTGATAATTCTTGTCAACAGCTCGTTTATATATAGTCGTTTGTTTCTCATCCAACAATTTTGGCTGTAAGTCCACACAAAATCACAATAAAAAAGCATTAAAGCAGAAAAATTAATCAATTAATCACGAGCAGCAATAATTACCTTGCCTTCACCAGTACTTGTAACAATGTCAATAGAGTACACTTCATTTTCCTCGAATTCAGCTTCGTCGACTCTTGTATCAGGTGCTGAGACACTTAAGACGACCTTGTTACCGTCAATCACAAATTGTTTCATTTGATGACTAAGCACTCCCTCAACAATCTTGCAATCGTAAGCAGCAGCAACTTTCTGAATTGCCTCAGTGACATCTTTATTCTACAATCAGCAGGACAGGGCAAGAAAAAAGAGATCAAATAAGGAACTTATTGGAAAATTTTTAAAAATGCATAAAGGATGAAATAACTAATTGCCAATCACAACTACATGGTATGAGCTTTTGAACTTAATTAATTGCACTAAGCAACTACGGACTTCAAATATATGTCCGAGTCTTTTCAATATTTACCTAATTACCAAGTCTATTTCTGACAATATAATTTTTTATTTGAGCTTGAAATCAGTCCCAGATGGCAGATAGGGCACATACAGCCTATACCAATGTTGGCAACAGGGAAAAGAGGACACCAAAAGCAAAAAGATCACCTTGGCCGCCTTCAAATACAAACGGGGTACACAAGGAAAACCTTTTCTAATAAAAAATAAAGATTCACGCAAACGACTCAAGACTCCAAGCATAAAACCTTCACTGAAATCACAAAGCTTATCAATAACAGTGACGTATGTTTTTTATGAATGCCTTTGATGATCTACATGAAGCAAAAAACAATGAAACATGATAAAAATAAAAAGGGACATGGCGTATAACTTGCTAGGTTCCCAAACTCAAGCAAGTGAAGTAATGCTACAAAACCTGAAGCAAACAATCAAACCCAATATTTTTTTAGCACTTGAAGTCAATTAAGAAAAAAAAGGTAACATGATATCTCCATCAGTGTAACTATGACAAAAAAGAACTTCACTGGATGCAAGATCCATCTTCATGAATATCATCATCATTTAGAGAATCATGGTTACCCTTTCAAAGTTCAAATCAACTATACAAATAATTATGCATGCCAAAAACGTGATAGTATAATAAAAAGCAACACCCTTTTTTAGCACCTAGTACAATATATAGGCTCACTAGAAAGCCAGGTACCGCTAAGTACTTCAGCATCCAGAATATTCAAGCTAGCCAATTTTATTTAGGCAACAGGGAAAAAGAGATGATTAACAAGGGTTCTATCACCTCGGCAAAGTTGGCTTTTTGTATCAATTGAAAAGGAACTATAGTCAAAATGTCAAATAGCAACAAGTAAAGTCCCCTATCAATGCCAATTGTGTCAGCTTGGCCTTTTAGAACAAAATAAGTGATAAAAAATAAGGGAAAACTCGTTCATTCGTTTTCTAACCTATCAAACCAATTCGTAATTCTATAGGGTAAAATAAAAATTCAACTGCCCTTTTGATATAATTGCTATGCCTAGTGTGTGACTCGTTGGTTTTTGTTGGGGTTAGGATTAAAAAAAAGCAGCCCAGTCATCTGAAAACCAACTCATCACTTCGTAATATCTGACTATGACATTATAACATCGGAAGTTCAACACAACTCGCACAAAGTGATTGATTGGGGGAACCTAATATCTATAAAATCCAAACTAAAATATCTAAAGTTTGACCGACAGAAAACAGAAAATAGGCGATCAAGAAAATATCCAAAATACAATTTTAAAGAGACACCAAACTTTGTAACTTAAAAATGCGGCATAAGGAAACAAAAAGAAAATTCTGGAATAAGAAAATACCTTTTTCCCTGGCCTAACAAGCCTCAAAGCAACCTCAGCAGCTGTATTGGCAGCGGCAATAACATCAGCTCCCCTGCCTGTTACTGGTCCTTGCTGAATTACATGTGTATGGGCAACTACAGCAATAAAGCCATCTATGTGACACCCCATATCACTGCAGATAAAACACATAAACATATTACTCTCAACTTTCATAACTATGGCCAGCCATTATATACATTACAATTTGCCTCATGCATCTGTGTATTGAAAAGCTTACACTTTCACAACATCTCCGGATTCCAACACAGAGTCGTCACTGGCCAATGGCGAAAAATGGCAGACTGTGTTGTTTACCGAGATGCAAGTTGGGAACGCAATACCCCTCTCAATCTTCTTCTTCACATTCTTGTACATGTTCCCTGAATGCCTAATGAGGAAAAAAATTCACAGCAATACTTATATCAATCAATTATAACCTCATAAAAAAATCCCACTAGAACAAATGAGACTGATTACTCACTCCCTGATGAAAGCATCTCCCTTCTCACAGAGGTCAACAATCTTGACCTTCGGTTTGCATTCTGACAACACTAACTGCAGTGCCTCTGCATTTAAGAAATTAAAAAATTTATAAATTTGCCAAAACGTTTCACAAAAAAAATCTAACAGGAAAAAAAAAATTAACATTCAGTCGCTCAATAATCGCCCAATTGACAAGATTTAACCATAAAACTCAAATGGACAAACGCCATTGCGAATACACACAGCTCTCAATCCGGCACAAATTTCAATTGAGATAGGGAGAAAAACGTAACTGTTAACGATTTCAGCAGCGGATTTGTATTTGGTGACAACTTCAGGAGAGGTGAGATCCAACTCCTTCTCCTCCCTTTCTTCGTCCGACATTGTTTCAGCCTTCTACAGAAATAAGCAACAACAAAATAAGCAAACCGTTACCCCAAAAAGAATGATTAAAACATAAACGGATGGAGAATATACCAAATTTGAACCTTCTCTTGAAGAAGTGAGTGTACGAAATTAGGGTTTATCAGAGAGACGCAGGTATGAAAGGTTAGGGTTTGAGGGCGGCAGCGTGGGGGTGCAGTGTCATTTATATAACGTGTTTTTCGCATTACTTACAAAAGTGTCACGGCTAGTTTAAAAATAAATAGTAATAAATAAAAATGATAAAGATTGGGGGGAAACATTGTCCCACCAATTTATGTGGGTTTTTTTTTGTACGGCCCGAAATATTTTTTGTTCTACTTAAATGTACGAGTTTTTATGAATTTTACAAATAATTAGTGTAAAATTCGCGATTTTTGCGGGTAAATATAAAAAATACAAAATAATTCTAAATTTTATTTAAAAAATTTATAAGATGTTCAAATTTTGAATTATTAATATGAGAAAGGAAAAAATATTTTTCATTTTGAATTTCGGAAAGTCTCCTTATACACTACATTAATTGTATTTAGAATCTTATACCAATCTTAAAATTGCAACATAAAGTCCAAATAAGAATAGCAAGTCGGGATGGTTCATTATATTGTGGCGAACCCAAATTTTCGCTTTGGCTGGATCGTCGGCGGGAGGCTGGAGGTCTGGATTTGGGATCCCGACGAGAGCTCGATGTTGGAGTCACATACAACTATGAGAGTGTCCCGATCGGTGTCGTAGATTCGCATCCGTCGGATGTTGAATCGATTGTATAACTCCACGATCCGTGATGGAGGAGGCAATCCTTCCTTTCGTAGTTAACTCCGATTTGAGTAACTACAATATTGCATGCCCACATCTAATCAAATCAATTTATTTTATCACTACTAACTTGTAGTTTATCTTAAGGTTAATGTATATTATATTTTTGTTCAATTACTAAACTTACCCAAAGACTTTCCTATTTTCACAATCTATAAGTATCAACAAAACCCTCGGACGGACCATTAGGAAGTTGAAATAGAAATTTTATACACTAATTATAAAGCCCAACGACTTTTCTCGACAAAAATGTTGGAGTTTCATTTGTTAAATTCTATGAGTTTGTTTTTGCAATTTAATACTTCTTTTAGTATTTTCCACAAAAATGGCTTATGAGTTTTTTTTTTTAAACTAAATATATTAAATCTAAGGCCAGGATTAGTCCCTAGGTTCACATATAATGGACGGGGTTCTCATTTGAACCCAATCCTATATATATATATATATATATATATATATATATATATTATATATATATATATATATATAATATATATATATATATATATATATATATATATATATATATATATA